>JAYESA010000001.1:68937122-69017735 GCA_036927795.1 Iris macrosiphon
GGGTTCAATCTAAACTAACATAAATGTTGGGTTTATGCACCTAATTAAACTAGTTGGTCCACTACACAAGTCCAAAATAAATACTACATCTAACAATAAATAATTTATACAATAAATAATTAATCACACATGCACAATATTTAAATACAATAAATCATAAAATAAAAAAATACCCATGTCGATTACCAAACTACCCTTGATTGAAAAAGTTAGGGTGACATTAATCTTCCGAATCACATTCTGAATCATCTTCATCTTTTACTTCTTTATTTTTATTTTTACTGTCATTTTCACCTTCATCTTTCAATTCTTCTTCCTCATACGATACCGCCATATCAGAGTCCTTTACATGAGGTTAATCTTCTATGTTAAGCTCTTTGTCAACTCTATCATCATCTGCATTAATGTCAACCTCCATATCATCAAAACCGGCCAAATTCATATATGTAAGTGGAGCCATGACCACCTCATCCTCCTGGTAGGGTAGATCCCCAATATTATATACGTTTCTAGCTTTGGATTTGTATACAGCCTACCACTCATGACTCGGATAACCCATATAAAATACTTGAACTGTTTGACTAGCCAACACAAATAGTTCAAAATCTATAGATCTTTTTCCATGTTTTATATCAATAAATTCAATTTTTTATCAATTTTTTATCCTTGCTTAGGTGTTGTGTCAAACCGGTCACATTTAAACAACACAATTTGGTGTCAAAAGAGTAATCCCGCTCTACGATATCTCTTAGTACCCCATAGTAGTCAAATTTTGGATCGGTATCGTAGACTTAACCCCTAATACAAACTCTAGAATTCTTTGTATAATTAGCCTCCTCATTGACGATTGAGTGATTTATAGGCTTGTCAGTGATTCTAAATTTGAAGGCACTGATGGTGTATCCATCCCAACACTTTGTCCTCTTACTTGGTCCGATAGCTAGTGCTCGAAGTCCTTCGTTCTATAACTGTGTACCAGGACGAAAAACCTGAAATATCACGTATCATATAGACATTAGACAGCTTCGCCTAATTGCTAATTTTGCTTAATTTAGAAAGTTTAAACTTTAGGGACCTTACATAATTATGGAACCACGACAAAAAATTTCTATCAACCGCTCTAGCTAGATCATTATCATCAACAAAAATTTCTCCATTTTTACCTCAGCTATAAAAATACTGTGATATTAAGGAAAAAAGTTAGAGCATTTCTTTTCCAAGTATAAACAAAATTTAAATATATTACAAAGTTGTGTCGCTTACTTCTCAATATCTTCCATCTCCTTTATACCATTATTTAATAATATATACTGATGGGCAGCTTCAAACTCATCATCTTTCAACCATCATACTTTAGTAGCACTTGTAGGCTTGCTACCAACATTGAATATAGTTCGGATTCCACTATTCGGTACAATAACCTCATCTTCATCATTCCTTGGGGCTCTATTTCGATTTGTTTTGACATGAGTATCAAAGTAAATAGAGCAGAAGTTTGAAACCTCCTCAATGATATATGCTTCGCATATCGAAGCTTCTACATGAGCCTTATTGTCCACCTTGTTCTTTAGGTGATGTAGATAACTATAAATAATATATTGAATATTAGAAAGTTGGTTGAATAAAGAAATTACTAGTACAAGATAATTAGTTTATACCTCTCAAATGGATACATCCATTGATAATGGACAGGAGCATCGATACGTGCTTCATATGTAAGATAAATCGATAAATGTTCCATACTATCAAAAAATTGGGAGGGAACACCCTTTCTAACTTGCACAATATCAATAGAATCTTCTCCTCAAGTTCTAACATATGTTGCACTATAAATTTGCTTGCACACAAATCTTAAAAGAATATAGATAACTTGGCCAGCAGAGTCCATGCTTGAGAAGGTAACAAGAGTGATGGAAAGTAACCGCTCCATGAACACGTGGCAATCATGATTCTTCATCCCCGTCAGCTTGTGTTCGTTGAGATCGACACATCTAGCCAGATTCGACACGTAGCCATCAAAAAATCTCAACTTTGAAATTCAGTTGCATATTATCAATTTATCATCCTTGCTCAATGTAAATAGCGCTAGAGACTTGACCAAATTACCATTGGCACTTCGTTTTAGGTGCAAATCTGGATGCCTGCAAAAAATTTCAAGTCCTTTCTTGCTTTGGGATTGTCTTTCATTTTCCCCTGATATCCATCACTGTATTGAAGATATTATCGAATATATTTTTTCGATATGCATGACATCAAGATTGTGTCTTATGAAATTGTACTTCCAATAAGGTAAGTCCCAAAAGATACTCCTCTACGTCCAATTATGGCTATGTCCGAATCCTTCAAAGTGAAGGCCCGATCATGGGTCTTCCATCATAGTCGGCAATTCCTCTACCTTTTTCCAAACTGCGTCTCTTGGCAATCTCAACGGAGGAGGAAAAGTTCCTATTTACCAGCTCTAAAGGCATCTATGTTCCTTCTATAAGGATGCAATACAGGTAGGAACTGACGATGATCAATCAATAAAAATATTTTCCCTCCATTCCAAAGACGGAATGCCTTAATCTTTTCCATACATATCGGACAAGACATAATACCATGAGTACTCTACCCCGATAATATTTTGTATGCTAAAAAATTATTGATGGTCCACATAAGTGACGCTCTTATCTGAAAGTTCTGATCGTTCGATATATCGTAAGGGTGGGGACTCTACAATGCTTTCCTGTGGAATAAAATTCTCTCTTCTATCGCTCGGGCTAATGCTTGAACACCGAACTACCACAATTGTTTCAACTCATCCACCAACGGCTGCAAATAGATATTGATGTTCTTCTTTAGATTTTTCAGACCGGGTATGATAAGTGTCAAGAACATCTACGAAGTCTTCATGCATTTCCAAGGTGGTAGATTGTAGGGGATCAAAATCATCGGCCAACAAGAATACTGATATCCCGACTATCCGAAAGGAGTAAATCTGTCAGAACATAAAGTCAATCGAACATTCCTAGGATCCGTAGCAATTCAGGAGGACAACGATCAAAATGTTTCCATGTCTCTCCATCGGATGGATAAAATAATTCTCCTACATCTATCTTTCGTTCCTTACTATGTCATGCAATGTGTTGCGCTATATTTGTAGACATATACATCCTTTATATCCTCTTTATTATCAAAAAAATTGTATGCACTTATAGGGAAGCAACCTTGCTCGGGCAATTAATTTTTCTTTGCCCCGAATTGGCTTATACTGATCCTCATGACAGAAAATGCATCTATCTTTATCACTGTTCTTCTTGTACTACAACATGCAAAGATTTTGACAATAATCTATTTTTTGTAGCATAATTTGAGTTTTTGCATTATCATCTTTGACTTGTAAAATTTTGCTAGCAAATTCTTTGATCCTTTTGGCAATAGCTCTCGAACAAACTGAATTATCTGGTCATAGCATTCCTACAGCAGATTAAAATTAGACTTGAGATTCAACAACCATATTACTACCGACAAGACATAATAAGAATCACAACCCAAGTATAAAGGAGTATCAGCATTCTTCAAAATATTATAGAACTCCTTTGCATCAAGATTCGGATCCTCTGGATCAAAACTAGGATCGATCGTATCAAATACCAACTCACATGCCAAGTTTCGTTGTCGATATTCGAAGTGATCTTTGAGAGTGGACTCTTCCACCTTTGTATTAAAGGAGGACTGATATTGCAGAAATAAAGGTTCTTCTTGAGTCGTCCACTCCTTATAGTTCTGTACGAAATCCTTTTTGTAGAGATGCTCCCTCACGCGATCCGCCTCTTCGAATGGTAGATTATTACATTTGACACAAGGGCACTTGATTAGCCTCTCATCCATGAAATAAGGTTGGCTAGTGGCGTATTTAAGAAATTCCTCAATGTCTGCTTTGAAATCATTCGTCAAACCAATCATGCTTTCATGTCGCAGATTGTACATTCATGCATGGTCAAATAAGTATCGAATCATTTCTTTCCTATACACGAATGATTATGCACGTACCATGTCAAAAGAAAAAATATAAAGAACTATGAGTACTTAGTTAGGTTACTTGGTAAAAGCATATGAAAAAGGAAAACTTATCTATCGCATGTAAATCAATTGACAAGGGTGACTACTAATTCATTCAATTTCAAAAATACAAAGAAATAACACTAAAAATACTTAAAATTATGCATAAAGTAATATATATATATATATATATATATATATATATATATATATATATATATATATATATGTGTGTGTGTGTGTGTGTGTGTGTGTGTGTGTGTGTGTACCAACACTCCTTAATAAACTACTAGAGACTTCCCCAAGATGGAACCCTGCCCACCCCCCATGTCCTAAGCCTTTTACCACTACGTTATCTAAGGACTAGTGTATTTTTCTAAAATGGTCATGGTACTCATAGTAATGGTCTGATAACGATTTCAATACCGATACATTGAACCTTGGACTAGTATATTTTTAAATATATATATATATATAGGTACCAATGTATAATCTACTAGAGAAGAAAATTTACCTATGTAAAATACCAAATTGGTCGCTAATTTGAATGAAAATACCAAGTAGTAAGGGTGTAAAAGCATAGTAAGGTTGTAAAAGCATTTGAAAGAGAAAAACTTATCTATCGCATATAAATCATTCTACAAGTATGACTAATATTTCATTCAATTTCAAATATACTAAGAAAATACTAGAAATACTTAAAATTATGCATAAAGTAATATATATATATATATATATATATATATATATATATATATATATATATATATTCTAAAATATTAATAATTTACTAATAGTTATTTGTTTTCGATACCAAATAATTCGATACTCCGGTCCGATACCGTCGATCGCAATACTCATAGATGGTCTGATACCTATTCCAATACCGATTGAACCTTGGACTAGTGTACTATGAGTACCTATGTGACATAACACAATAGAAGAAGCTATTGGAACTATGAGTACCTATGTAACATAACCCTATAGAAGAAGCAAATTAAATCTAATATTTTGATCTAAAATTACTGAGGTTTATATGTAACATAATACTATGACTTCAATATAGAGGCATTCAAATACCCCAAATTATGTCATGTCATATATATCACATTATATATATGTCACTTGATAATTGCTCGAAATCATCTTTCTACTTTTTGCAAGTCCATACTTGCTTTGTTTATTTTATTGGTCATATATTTAGAAAAACATATCCGTAACCTCTTCTAGTATTCAAGTGCCCAATAATTTATCGATACACTCCAAATCCTCAATTCTAATGCTTTTCATATAACTAGGGCTATAATTTGTCTGGGTTGTGTCGTATTTGTGTCTATGTTCGTGTCAAAATCTATATACACAAATATAATAATAAATCTAAATAGTATTAGTGTCTATGTCAAGGAGGAGAGGGGTCTGTGTCAAGTAGGAGAGGGATCAGATTTTTAGAAGGACATCACCTGTGGTTGAGCTAAGAAGAAGGGGGGCCGCCGGAGATGAAGGCGGAAGGCTAACACTGCCGCCGTCGCCGATCGACGGAGGAGAAGGAGGGGGGTTGGTTAAGGAGGAGGAGGAGGACAAAGAGGGGGCTGACGTTGCCGCCACCGCTGTCAACGGAGGAGGAGGGTTTGGCCAGGGAGGAGACCGGAGGAGGAGGAGGAGGAGGAGGAGAAGGGGGGTTTGGTCCGGGGGAGACCGGAGGATGAAGGGAGTTTGGTCGGGGGGGAGGAGGAGGGGGGGTTGGTCGAGGTTGTTTCGTGGAAAATTGTTTGGTTGAAAATTTTGAGAATAAAAATGAAAGGTTGTTTTGTTAGTTTTAGTCGTAGCCAGCGACGAAAGTTATCTGTTGCTAAGACGTCGCTACAAACTTAGCAACTGACTAGCGACGGAAATAATGACGACGAATAAATATATTTTTACATAAAATTTTGGTCACAAATCCATCGCTAATCAGCGAATCTGTCACTACCTTCCGTTGCTATTTAGCAGTATTTTTGTAGTGCATTAACACTTAGAAGCTTTCTACACGAAGAAGAGCGGGATTATCTTCCTCATTAGGCGCGAGAATTTATCTGAATGATAGCCTGTAGGAACCTGGCCCGACATTAAAAATTCTCGTATGAAGAAGGCCAAAGTCACTTCTTCGTTGGATGTGAATGCAAATATAGTTCCTAACTTCCCGTACAAAGAGGAATGGAGTCATATTCTTCATTATCCATGAAAAATAGACTTAAAGAGTTTAGGATTTTAGTTCATCAAAAAATTACCAAACTCTTCGTGGGTTGAATAAAAAGAAAATCCTACTATGAATGGTCGCATGCACGAGAATAGGAGTCGTCGATGATGGTGGTGCAGAGTCTGTGAAAGCTTTGCCTTTGCTGACCTTCTTTATGGCAAGAGAAGACTTAGGGGCCGTTATAGTCGGAGCATAGTTATAGAGAACCGATGAAAGTATGACAGAGGAAAGAGAGCGTGGGTTCATAAAGCTTTCTTTCTCCTATTGCCCGCCTACCTATAAGCTTCTCGTAGCCGCTTTGGATTCTATGGTGGTAGTTCAAATTTTTAGGGCATTTAATGCCCTTATTTCATGTGATTGAGGCACTGTCACGTGATTGTTACGGATCCCAACCATTTTTTCGTCAGTATGATCTCAACTATTAAAAGACTGACTCACATGCTTATCACTTTCTGACGAATGGTCTTCTTTTGACGAGGTTGTCTTACTGTAGAGTATACTCTTTCCAAAATATCTCACTTTCGACTGACGGTTTACTTCCAAGCAGCAAAGAATAAGCCGATGACTCTCACTTATGCTTCTCCGTTCAAAGTATTTTGAAGAAAGTTGTCTTCAAAAACTTAACGGTCTTGTAGAAGCATAAAAAATTATGGCAAATAAAGCATATGTTACTCTCCGTTCTCGATATACGTATTTGGAACATATTATTATTTTTAGCATAATTGCATGTGCATGAAGACTAGACCCATTCTTTGGTTTAATCTTTCTCATGGTTTATTTTGTGGGTTGGTTTAACTCATGAAAACCTTTGGTTCAACCCTCAAACCCTACCATATATAACAATATTTTCTCTCTCTGCTCAATTCATCATTTTTTTCCTCTTTCTTTAGCTCTCTCCCCATTTCATAGGAAGTACACCTTGCATGAGAAATAGAAAAAACCTCCATATTATGGTTCCATTAAATTTATTATGTGTTTTTAAGCACTTTTAATTCTTGGAGTTTTCTGTTTTGATGGATGGCTTAGTGTAGATCTATATTTCTAACTTAGAATTTTATGGGTTTCATGAGTTTTTATTAGTTTTGATCTATTAAACTTGTGTCTTTAAATTTAGAGTATTTTTGCTACATGATATATCTTTCAATTTAGAGTATTTTGGCTTTTGGTTCACCCGATTTGGACTTAAAATAAGGATTTTATGGCCAAAACAAGATTTCAGTTTTTGAAACTTTTCCGCCATGGTCGAACCTGCTATTGGAGAAGACGAAGTTCCCATGCAGCTAGTGAGCATATACGGCCGAGAGTGCCATGCGGCCCAAGAGGGTTATATGGCCTAAATTTTTATCGCATACTGACAATATGAGTGCATCTTGTTGGTTTGCACAGTGTACTCATTTTCTTGCCGCATACTCACAGTGGCCGAAAAGTATTTCTTCTCAAAGTACTCCAAGAATTTCTTCCAAGTCTGATGTGTACCCAATTGCAGTCCATCAATTTCTATCAGTAATGAGCATTCCCTTCTAACTGAGTCCTCACGCCTGTCATCCATAAGTTCATAGGCAGCTGCGACGCCTCCAAAATCTTTCTGGTACTGGTTATCCAAGTTGTGGTCTCCTCTAGATTCTCATTGCCTTTATATGGCTTGGGGTCCATTTGCACTAAAACCTTAGCTGAACCAATACGTGCTTGTGGCACTAGAGCTAGTGCCTGGGCTGGTGCAGGTGTTGCTGTCATGCCCCAGTCCCAAAATACGTAGGACTAGGACACGTAAGCATGCCAGCCGCATGGATATGGCAACTCCAATATATGGAAACCAAACCCATACGTACGCTGTATTATGAATATCAAATCCACAAGTGGTATAATATATGTCACAAGTCACAGGATATAATCTAAATCTCATCCATGAAAATCAATATAAATATATAACCAGTATCTATGAAACTAGATCTCAATAAGAAATATCTAAGGAGGATAGTTGGATGAAAACAAATCCACTACCAACCCGAATATAAGAGCAAATACAATATGAGTACAACACAATAACAGAATATAAGAATACCAGCTATCAACCACGGCTCGAAGAGAAGACATCCACGAAGCATAGGTATCCATCCGAATCTGCGCTCCTACGAATACTCAAAAAAAAAATACACCTGGCAGGGGACCAGTCCTCAGAGGGACATAACAAGATACTTAAACACATGCCAATAAAGTACTGAAATAAATATCCAATGGGGTCGTCTAACCATCTAAGTTAATGCAGTTAAGAACAACTTTCCCCACAAGTGAGCTATCTGGCTGAAAACCTGGAATTTGGCATGGTTCTCTATTGGAGATCCAGGGGCCTACAAAGGCACGACGACTTTCGAACGCCGGAGGCCCGCCTGATAATAATATAATATATAGTGGTCATCACCGCCCGTATCTCCAGCGGAGAATCCGGCCGCACAATAGAAAAAGTGTAAAGGAGCTCAAATGCGGTACTTGTTGTTCTCCCCACCCCATGCTCTAAGCATATCACATCCATGACACAATTTGGTTCATAGCCTATTCTTAATACCCTGGCTCAATCCTGCAACCAAACAAGGACAAGGATGGGACCACCGTACTACAATAGGCTATGCCCCTAGACCTCTAATAACTACTAAGTCTACTAGCATGCAAAGTTTCTAACAGCAGTTATTCCTAACGCACGTCCCACACGTACCGATGATCAGTCAATACGTGCGTCCGTGATCTATATGAGACTCACAACCCGTGTAAAAATATGTGTCACAGTCAAATGAAACCTAATGGTGCTACATGATAATGGGGTAGTCTCATAAACAAGGTTAATGCAAATACATAAATAAAAATATATCGCGACGACACTATCGCGCGCATTTTATATAACAGTTAAAATATATGAACTAAATACAGAAAATAATAACCTCAATAGATTCTAATACAAGTCCAAACAATAAGACTAAGCCTCCTTAGACTCTGGTACTAAGTCCTCCTACTCTAAAGCAGTATCCTCTAATGGTACACCGTCCTACGGCCCGTAGTAGGTGGGACACTGGTCCACAAGCCAATCATCTAAAAATTATATCCAGTCAGGATTGGAACGAACTACATACCTCTGAAAGCAGTTTCAAATACATAATCGAGCATATATAACAGATAATAGAAAAGAA
This sequence comes from Iris macrosiphon, assembly GCA_036927795.1. Classification (NCBI taxonomy): domain Eukaryota; kingdom Viridiplantae; phylum Streptophyta; class Magnoliopsida; order Asparagales; family Iridaceae; genus Iris; species Iris macrosiphon. The sequence goes on from JAYESA010000001.1 coordinate 68,946,579, forward strand.
TACAAGATAACTAAACATAAGAAGAGAATAAACTAGAGTGAATAGGTAATATACTAGAATGAAGAACAGGCCATAGAACAACTGCAATTTAATGGAAAAGATAAAACTAACTAATGTGCCATAGAGTACAAGTTCATTATGTGATCGGTTTGGGTTGAACACGAAAACATTATGGTAACTCAATTACACGTGTGATATGTAATCGACATGTACACGAATAAACTTGGGCTTGATCACATAACCAACTCCTACTCCCCCATCCCCAACCAATACTTATGGATCCAATCATGACACGTTACAAACACGAATATGGGCGCACAGAATACGAGTAGTGTGTGAACATGAAGTACACTAAAATTAATACCCGATACACACGATAAAATACATGTGAAGAAGTATCCGCTGAACACGGTAAGGGATAACATCTCCTGACATGATCCATATAGTACCAGTCCGTGAAACCACTGTGTCGGAATCAAGTATACAGTTCTAGAACATGTGATAAAAACATTATCATGAAATAAAAACTAACAGAGAAATGTACTCGTCTCAGGTCCTGAGCAAGGTGTCTCTCTCGATGCCCAAGCTGGTGTCACACAATTCTATTTAGGAAACATCAAGTTAAATGGCGTAGTGGATGATAAATGAGTAAAAGGATGCAATAATATGATTCTAGACTATTTATAGGTCACTCTAGCTGAATTAGGCCAAACTAGGTCGTACACAAATTTCTAGGTCCAATACTAGTTAATTGGTCTATTTGGTTACTAACTAGCTAGTACCTACACTAACTAGTATAACTAACCAATATCTAAGGATTGATACTAACACACATTAAAATACTACTGATAATTGATACTTACTTATATACACTGATTGACACAAACTACTAACATATTCTAACTAGGTGTATTAACCAATATGACTGAACTAACCTACTAATTAAATATTAACCTATGCTAACATGCATCTAATACTAACCATCAGAACTGATAGCAACTAGGACTGATACTAAGGGACACTCACTTCCTGAGATCTTATAACAAACACACACAACTCCTACATGATAGCTGATACCAAACCAACATAGTACCCCTACTAACTGCTGATATGCTCTTCCTTTAATGTAGTGTTGATACACTATCTGATAACTCTAAATTACCCAACTGCTATCTCCCCCACACCACTGATACATGAATCTATAAGTCTGATACTTACCTATCTCAACTGAATACAACCATATGTGACACCTGCAGTCACTCAAATGCTATCTGCTGCTGCTAAAGATGTTCATTCTCTAAGTAACCTCCCCAAATTTCCTAGGTAGAAGCATGTGCCCGGTATTGACTATTATGCAGCCTTTCCTCAAGTGCAGGTACTGCACCAACCGGTGTGCAAGGCCTACACCTACTACTCAATGCATTATTCAACAACCTGCAGATCCAGTCCCCCTTCATCTCCATGCCCGCATACAACTTATCTGAACCTGAGATCTTCCCTCTGTACATTATTGCACACATGCAGGCACTTGCACATAGCAGTGCTCAAAATATATTGCAGTGCACGAGCTCAGCAATATTTGTACAATATCTTATTGTGCATGAGTAACTCCCTGCACTTCTGTTCAATGTCACACTGCATACTGCTTGGAAGCAGTGCTCACTGCTGCCCGAACCCTCTATATGTCTACAACTGCAACTGTCTGTAGTTGCATCTCCAACCCGAGACCTTACTAGTTAAATAACATTGTACATTTGTACTGATACTTCCCATTCTCCTGACACTTCTATTAACTCCATATGACCTCCAACAACACCAACAACCCTGTCATCTAACACATAATACCTATCACTAACACACTCAAAACAATGAGCACACACACCCATCAACTCTTGGCAAGAACACCAACACACACACACCTAATCAAAACAACAAGCACCTAGTGTGCATCATATTATGATACACACTAAACATATGATACACCCAAAATAGTGCCATGTATCATATTATAAAATACTATGATACGGTCTACACGTATCCATTTGTGAACATGTATCTAGTCCCACAATTTTGATCTAAGTCTAATTAGATCTAATTGGTCACATGACACACTATTGATGTGTCAATCTCATAATTTCCCCAACATATACATAAAATACCACATAGTACTCACAATACATAACCAATTAGCCTAGAACTTTTTCCTATAGGTAGTCCTATGCCATGGGGTCATTCCTAATGGTCAAATGCAAGATTAAGAAGCTAAAATGAAAGAAAAAAAAACCAGTAATTGCCAATTCGGAGATGGATTACTAATAAAAAAATAATTGAACACGTTCCGGACATGATCTCTAGCTCTAAAGCTCCTCCTCCTTGTGCTCCTTGCTTCTCCAAGCTCCTAGGCTCCAAGAGTTAAGAATTTGAGAAGAAAATGGAGGTAAATTAATGGTGAATTGATGGAGGAAAGAAGGAACTGGGGATCTATGAAATTGGAAATCAAAAATAAATAAATGAACAAATGAGAGGAGAGAGAGACAGAGAGAAGAGAGGCTCGTATGTATGGGCCCCTTTCCCCCTTCTCCAAGTCATTGTCATTTTTTTAATTTGCCCCTCCAATGGTTCAATATGAATATTAATTAAGGAGGATATATTAGGAAGGGTTTTAACTAATCTAAATTAGCTCTAATACACCTAATTAATTAATAGAAATGGGTCTATTGGGCTCATGTTGTCAGGACAAATCTAGTTGGGCCTACAAGTGTCATGTCTAATTATTGGGCTAGTCTCTCTAAAAATAAATAACTCAAGTCATATTTAATCTATAAAATAATTATTCAATAATTTCTATAACATACCAATATAATTATATATTCCTAAAATTTATTTACCCATGCCAATTTACCAAACTACCCATAGTTGAAAAAGTGAGAGTGACAATTCGACCCACCTTAGAAAAAAAAATTCTCGAAATTAAGGAAGAAACTAACTACCAAAAGTAATCAATACAAACAAGAAAGAATTATACCTCACGGCTCAAATAGATAAGGATATCGCTCGCGTATTTCGGCCTCTCGCTCCCAGGTACTCTCTCCTGGCGAGTGATGCCTCCACGCGACGCGCACCAAAGGAATTATCTGGTTTCGTAGCACCTTCTCCCTGTGGCCCAAAATCTCTACGGGCTGCTCTGGGTAGTTGAGAGTCGGACCAACCTCGATCTTTGAGTGATCTAGTACATGGCTAGAATCTGCCATGTACTGTCTCAGCTGCGACACGTGGAACACGTTGTGCACTCCCTTTAATACAGGTGGTAAGTCTAGTTTGTAAGCCATTACACCAACCCTCTCAAGAACACCGAAGGGTCCGATGTACCATGGACTAAGCTTTCTGTCTCCACCAAAGCGAATCGTGTCCCATGTCGGAGAAATCCTCAAGAATACCAAATTGTCAACCTAGCACGAAACACAGCCTTAGCACTCTAACTAAAACAAGCCATCAGAAGCAATGCAAAACAAAATCTATACCTCAAACTCCAATGGTCTCCGGTAGCTATCGGCCCAATGCTGTTGTCTATCATGCGCCACCGAAGTCTATCCCTGATGAGCTTCACCTTCTCACCTGCATCCACGACCATCTCTGGTCCCAATAAGGCTCTCTCACCAATATTATCCTATGATAACAGAGTGTGGCATCTCCGTCCATACAATGCCTCAAACAGTGACATCTTTATACTGGCCTGGTAGCTGTTGTTATAAGAAAACTCTACCAAGTGAAGATGATCCTCCCAAAAGCCTCTAAAATCCAAAACACAAGTGCGCAACATATCCTCGAGAGTCTGAATAGTCCTCTTCGACTGCCCATCTGTCTGGGGGTGATATGCAGTACTGAACTTGAGCTAAGTGCCCAAGCTAACCTACAAACTCCTCCAGAAATGAGACATGAAGCTACTATCCCGATCTGAGACTATGCTCATAGGAACTCCATGCAATCTGACTATCTGACGCACATATATCTCCGCGAGCTTCTTCGTAGATGTACCCACTTTGAATGGCAGAAAGTGGGCTGATTTGGTCAACTTGTCTACGATGACCCAAATCGCATATTTACCTCCTGGAGAAGCCCCGAAACAAAGTCCATCGTCATATGCTCCCACTTCCATTCTGGAATGGATAAAGGCTGAAGCAATCCACCTGGCCTCTGTCTCTCCGTCTTTACCTGCTGGCATACCAAGCATCTGGATACGAAGCTAGTCACCTCCCGCTTTATACCATACCACCAAACATGCTCTCTCATGTCCCTATACATCTTGTTGGCATCTGGATGTATAGAGTAATAAGATCGATGCACCTCTTGAAGAACCTTCTCATATAACGCTCCACTCGGCATACATAATCTGGTATCGTGTCATAATGATCCACCATTTGCAATACTGAAGTCCTCTGTCAATCTTATCTGGACCTGCGCTTTAATGCTCCTCAGAGAGTCATCCTCGAACTATGCGGCTCTGATCCGGTCCACCAACTCTGACTATACCTGGAGTCCCCACATCTGTGCTGTAACTCCAGGAACTAATACCTTAATACCCAAGCTATCAAGATCGGCCAACAAGTACATGTCCCTCGTCAAGTACATAGCCACTGGATACCTGCTTAAGGCATCAACGACTACGTTGGCCTTCCCTGGATGATACTGCAAAGAAATATTGAAGTCCTTCATCAACTCAAACCATCGCTACTATCTCATATTGAGCTCTTTTTGTGTGAACACATATTTCAAGCTCTTGTGATATGTAAAGATCTCTACCCGCTCTCCATACAAGTAGTGCTTCCATAGTTTAAGATAAAAAATAACTGCTGCCAACTCCAAGTCATCGGTAGGGTAATTCTTCTCATGTGGAAGTTGTCATGCCCCAATCTCCCGCAAGCTCAATCGTCCTTGCTGAACGTGAATCACCACGTTACAGCTCTCCCGCAGGACAATCATTCTCATCGGGACGTGATATCGTACGAGCCTGGAGTTGCGCTCGTACAAGGCGATGTTGTCAAACACCAAAGTTATCATCGAAATGACCAAGTTGTATGAAGTCAAGCATTGTATACCAAGCACACATCATAGTATACGTAGCGAAGCTCTAGATAGGGTCCAAATGAAATGCCACAAAGGCTAATGTAATACTCTTGGTCTTTCTCTAGCCCACAAAGGTACTTACCGTTCATACATTATGTCTCGTATATCCAAGCAGCGCCACTACACCTGCGTACCTGAAATAATGCCCACAAATGTAGGTCAGTACACAACCGTACTGGTGAGCGGGGTAACCCACTCATCTAAGCCGACACTAAGTAAAATAGTGAATGCAACCAGTTAAATGGTGATCTTTCTAGTTGAACCCTAGATTTATTTCATGGCATATGGATGACATGTTAAGGAAAGCTGTGAATCAAGTTAAGCATGCAAGCATTCAACTCAATCCAATCGACAAGCAATATAACCAACTCGAAGGAAACTAGCATGCAAACCGTCCTATTCAAACCCAAGCAACACGAGAACCTATCGAACCATTTCCAAACCTCAATATCCATCCTCAAACCAAACGTTATAATCCAATCTCGATATGCACACTCTTGCCGAGGCAAGGTGGCCGCTGCCTACGCGAAAACACAAACCAACCAAAGTAAATCAAACCAAGCCTTATATATATGAAGTCACTGGCCAAGCCATAAAGGACTTTGATCGGACTGATCAATTGCGGTTCTACTCGAAATAACGCTAAGTAGCGAACCCGCCTGAATCGCATTAAACTGCCGGTACCGCGCCCGAGGTACGTTACCATTTTGTCCCCCCATGGCTGAACGATCCTGGTGCCCAGGAGCCTTCCCGTTCGAGGAGACTAAACCCCGTATAACACAGGTTGTCCGTGACATGCAGACATCAAGTAGGTATGACGAGATGATCGAACATTCTCGCCCCACCAAGCGATCCTAGACTCATTCAACCAAATATCCAACTAATCCATAACCATTCTTCCAACATATAGCCCAAGGCACAAATCTTAAGTTATTTCCATAGGCACAATGCCGCTTCTCGACACAGTATTCCAATTGGTGCAACACCCTTACTCAAACAATCCTATGGCACAATGCCCCAACAGTGGCATAATGCCATCGTCGATGCAGTTGTTCAGTTTCGAACCATAACTGCATGCTTTGCTTGACAAAGCGTCCAAGTGATACTCGTGCACGGATGCACGCCTCGCTCGCCCGAATTTCTAATGTTGCAACCAAGATATATATATTTCCAACTGTCCAAGCATAATTCCATTCACCTCTCCAACTGCCCCAAATGTATATAATCCAACTCTAGCTCCAACTACCCAACGCGAAAACCAATTCAATCCATAATCCTATCCAAGCAAACGACGTACACTCTATGCACGCCTCAGTGTAGTGATTTCCAAGTTCCAGTCCAAGTGTTCAAGCATTTACGTGTTTTCCATATTATTAGGCATGAAAAAGTAGAGGAGAAGGGACAGAGCCCACTTACAATGTTTGATTTCGTTAAGCATCCTGTCCTGCCGATACGGTCGATCCCTTGAACCCGTGGTCTGATACAAAGCACGATCTACTCAACTGGTATGACCGTGCGAGCAGGCCGTGCTCTCCAAATCATCCGACCGATCGGACTAAGGAAGACGGCATTATCGCTCCAATCCAGCTATCTCAGTACTGCTCTGAATGAACACCTGATTTTCAACGAACTCTGCTAACAATCTGCACATAAAACCAACTCAAATCAGTACTCGTTTCCAAATCCAACAAATCAAAATATAACCAGCTATTGCCTCATTCAATCCGACTCAGCGTAATGCACCATGCGGTTGCGGGGTGTTACAGACGTAATTGCCTAGAAGCATAAGTAATCACCTTCCCGTTCTGCTATAACATACATCCCAAGCCCTTACCCGATGCATCACTATAAATATAAAATTCTCATGTCCCTGATGGCAATGTCAACACTGGAGCTGTGGTCAACCTCTTCTTTAGTTCCTCAAAATTAGTCTGACAATCCTCAGTCCAGACGAACTCCACGTCCTTTCTGGTTAGTCTAGTTATTGGTTCCGCAATCCTGAAAAAATCATGAACAAATCTTTGATAATAGCATGATAATCCAAGAAAACTCCTAATCTCCGCCACTGAACTCGAGGTAGACTACGATACGACTGTTGAAATCTTCTTTGGGTCTACTGAGATTCTGTCTCATATAATTACATACTCGAAGAATTCAACCTTATCAAGGAAGAACTCACACTTTGAAAGCTTGCCATAAAGCTTCTCCTTCCTGAGGGTCTCCAGAACTATCCTCAGGTGTTTCTCATGCTCCTCCGGGGTCTTCAAATAAATCAGTATGTCATCAATGAATACCACAACAAACTGATCAAGGTACTGATAAAACACCTTATTCATCAAGTTCATGAATACCGCCGGGGCATTGGTCAACCCAAACAGCATCACCAAGAACTCAAACTGCCCATACCGAGTCCTAAAAGTTATCTTCGGAATGTCCTCCTTCTTCACTTTTACCTGGTGGTACCCCGACCTCAAGTCTATCTTCGAAAATACCTTCGCTCCGCTTAATTGATCAAATAAGTCATCAATCCCCGACGACGGGCATTTATTCTTGATAGTGAGGATGTGAGTTCCCTGTAGTTGATACACATGCATACCGACCCATCCTTCTTCGGTATAAATAATACCGGAGTACCCTACGGTGATGAACTGGAGCGGATAAAGTCCTTGTCCTGCAACTCATCCACATGCATCTAATACTAACTATCAGAACTGATAACAACTAGGACTGATACTAAGGGACACTCACTTCCTGAGATCCTATAACCAACACACACAACTCCTACATGATAGCTGATACCAAACTAACATAGTACCCCTACTAACTGTTGTTATGCTCTTCCTTTAATGTAGTGTCGATACAACAACTGATAACTCTAAATTACCCAACTGCTATCTCCCCCACACCACTGATACATGAATCTACAAGTCTGATACTTACCTATCTCAACTGAACACAACCAAAACCGATATAAATCGATTCTAGATCGATTTAAGTGAGTATTACACCATGAATTTACAAGCGGATGAGCAATCCTCCGATTAGGATCATGAGGGAGAATAAAATATGTGACACTTGCAGTCACTCAAATGTTATCTGCTGCTGCTAAGATGTTCAGTCTCCAAGTAACCTCCCCTAATTTCCCAGGTACAAGTATGTACCCGGTATTGACTGTTATGCAGCCTTTTCTCAATTGCAGGTGCAACACCAACCGGTGTTCAAGGTCTGCACCTACTACTCAGTGTATTATTCTGCAACCTGCAGATCCAGTCCCCTTTTATCTCCATGCCCGCGCATACAACTTATCTGAACCTGAGATCTTCCCTCTGTACTCTGTTGCACACATGCAGGAACTTGGACATAGCAGTGCTCAAAACATATTACAGTGCACGAGCTCAGCAATATCTGTGTAATATCTTATTGTGCACGAGTAACTCCCTGCACTTCTGTTCAATACCTCACTGCACACTGCTTGGAAGCAGTGATCCCTGCTGCCCGAACCCTCTATATGTCTACAACTGCAACTATCTGTAGTTACATCTCCAACCCGAGACCTTACTAGTTAAATAATATTGTGCATTTGCACATATACTTCCCATTCTCTTGACACTTCTATTAACTCCACATAACCTCCAACAACACCAACAACCCTATCATCTAACACAATACCTATCACTAACACACCCAAAACAATGAGCACACACACCCATCAACTCTTGGCAAGAACACCAACACACACACCGCTAATCAAAACAACAAGCATCTAGTGTGCATCACATTATGATACACATTAAACATATGATACACCCAAAATAGAGCCCCGTATCACATCGTATAGCAAAATATCATGATACGGCCTACACATATCCATTTGTGGATACGTATCTAGTCCCACAACCTCGATCTAAGTCTAATTAGATCTAATTGGTCTCATGACACACTATTGATGTGTCAATCTCGTAACTCCCCTAACATGCACACAAAATACCACATAAAATTTACAATACATAACCAATTAGCCTAGAACTTGTTCCTATAGGTAGTCATATGCCATGGGGTCATTCATAATGGTCAAATGCATGATTAAGAAGCTACAATAAAATTAAAATTCAGGAATTACCAATTGGGAGATGGATTCCCAATAAAAATATAATTGGACACATTTCAGACACGATCTCTAGCTCCAAAACTCCTCCTCTTGTGCTCCTTGCTTCTCCAAACTCCTAGGCTCCTAGAGTGAAGAATTTGAGAAGGAAATGGAGGTGAATTGATGGAGGGAAGAAGGAATTAGGGATATATGAAATTAGGAATCAAAAAAATGAATGAACAAATGAGAGGAGAGAGAGAGAGAAGAGAGGCTCTTATGGCCGGCCCCCTTTCCCCTTCTCCAAGTCATTGTCAATTATTCATTTTTCTCCTCCAATGGTTCAATATGAATATTAATTAAGGAGGGTATATTAGGAAGGGTTCTAACTAATCTAAATTAGCTCTAATACACCTAATTAATTAATGGGAATGGGTCTATTGGGCTCATGTTGTCATGACAAATCTAGTTGGGCCTACAAGTGTCAAGTCTAATTATTGTTCTAGTCTCTCTAAAAATAAATAACTCAAGTCACATTTAATCTATAATACAATCATTCAATAATTTCTATAACATACCAATATAATTATTTATTCCTAAAATTTATTTACCCATACCAATTTACCAAACGACCCTTTGTTGGAAAAGTGAGGGTAACAGACGTGACACTCATTCAGGATTGAAAGACCCCTCTTTCATCTAAGGATGCCTAACTACCACACCGATCATTGAGGGGACACTGTGGGATGGGGATCCCAAGGCGAAGGTGGCGAATGACATAACTGCTTCTTTCTCTTTTGATGGGCGTGGTAGAATCTGCCCTTTGCCCAAAATCAAGATCTTTCCAAATCCCACCATTTGTGCATTGGGCTTTATTGCTAGCTTAGCTGTTAGCGCTTAGGCCTTTTACTAACTCTTGCTATAGCTAGCATTGGGCCGAAAAAATCCATCTTCCATTTTAAATAAAAAAGAGAGTTGTCGAAGGACCATAGACTATTTTTCCTGCAATGGGTGGGTGATCTAATTCATGTTCATCATCTTATACATATTTTAGATTCTCGAAGGTTTTCTCTGTAACATCTCTTTGGTGCACCGTTTTCTATGAATGACTTTCTTTAAGCAACAACTGAAATGATCGTTGCATTTAGTCAGCAACCGAACCGCAAGCGCTTCAGGGTTTCCATTGTCTCATGGGATCTCTATGGACAATAAAATCATTCTCAGTCAGCGAAGGCTCACACCAACCGAACTATATTATATCACTAATATATCTATCTTGCTTTAGCCGCTCGCTATCGTCGCTTCCAGAGGTGGGAAACTTCCATCCTCCTCTAGAACAATCGGTGGAATGAACTCTCTACTGACGCCGGGTGGACGTACTCCACGCATTGCTCAATTTTTTTCATCCAAACAATGCACAAATTGGGCATGGTAATGAGAGGAAGGTTCAAGGATAGCTCTTCCATGGGGTAGATGACTCATTGCTCAGGCTCTAGATTGAAAAATTTCAAACCCAGAGAGACATATAATGGAGAATGGAGATTCTTAGATAGATGGAGATTTGGGAGATCAGAGAGAGATTTTACTTTTAGCCAGTAAATATTATCGTTAGGGAGGAGGGCAGAATGAAGAAGAAAGAGAAAGAGAGGTAGAGGTGTTTTGGAATTAGGGTTGAATTCTATATGGGGGGGAGGGTAAACTTGTAATTTTTATATACTATTCAATTATTGGATTGGATCGATCACCAAAATTTCAACCCACAAATCAAATCGAAAAAACCGAATTACTCTAAACCACATCAAAAAACCGAACCAAATCCAAATAAAACCGGTTCGATTTTCTGTTTCAAACCGACATTAGCTCACCTCTATCTCCTGTATATATTTCGTCAAGGCTCTTGAAAAAGGCACGATAAAAAAGACTCAGGACAGTCCAAATTTTCACCATTGATAATTACAAGTTTGCCACTCCCAAAAATTACTTACTGGGCTGCCCACTTCCAATTGATTTTTTTTATAATCAAGACTGTCAAAATTTTGACAGTTCTACCAATTGGAAGGACTCTCAAAATTTTGACAGTCCTAACAATTGGAATGACCGTCAGAATTTTGACAGTAGTAAAAAATATGTTAATTTTTTAGGACTGTCAAAATTTTGACAATCTCGAGGGAAGGGCTACGCGAGGTGACATGAGTAAGGGACTGCGTGGAGGCCGGACTGGGGAGACGAGGCGGAGGAGCGGGAGGAGGAGGAGGCGGCGGGAGGCGGGGGAGGAGGCGGAGGCGGAGGCGCGCACGCGGGTCGGCGGCGAGGCGTAGGCGCACACGCTCGCCTCCGCTGCTGTTGTTGCTGCCGCTTCTGCTACTATTGCCGCTGCCGTCGTCGGCGCAATGGGTAGCCACAGCCCCAACGAGCACATGCCACCGCCGCGTGTAGTCCCCAGCACGCTTTTTCTTTTTCTTCATCGTTTCCGTGACGGAGTCGACGGGAAGGTGCTTGAGGTACTGCTCGGCGGCGGTGTCAATGCGGTCGATGGCGAGGTCAACGACACAGAGAGGCAAAAAATCGCTAGAGGAGGGAGGATGAGAGACCGGAGGGGGAGGGGGTGGGGGTGGAGGAGGAGGAAGAGGGAGGGCAGAGGGTGGGGAAGGAGGTGAAGATGGTGGACAGTCCTAATAAAATTTGGACTAATCTCAATAAAAATTATTTCTAATTGGACTAGCATAAATCTTGGACTAGCCCGCGAGTCATTTTTGTAGTCCCTTTATCGAGAGCATTTGACGAAGGGTCCGTCAGCGTAAATAACCATAAACCGAAGTGGCAGAGTTACAAGTACGCGTTTCTGAAGGTGGGATTCTAGAAGGGGATATGCACTAACTCAGAGAGAGAGAGAGAGAGAGAGAGAGCAATGGAAAGAATAATAAGAAAGAGACGTAAAAGAAGCAAGCAGGAGGGAATAGGGAATACTACTCGGCAAAAAGAAAGAAAACAAACAAGAATTAATTGAGAATGGATTGCAAGCAGAATCCCCATCCCCAAATAAATTAGGGTTTCCCACTCACAATTCTTCCCTACCTCTAGTTTTTCTTTCCTCTCCTCCTCCTCCTCCTCCTCCTCCTCCTCCTCGATTTCTCCATGTCGTCGGACTCGGTTATGAGGTTCTGGCGCGAGGTGCTGCGGACGGACTCCATCGCCTGCTTCGGCTGTCCGAGCAATGCCCCGGCCGGCTCCGGCGGCGGGAATCCGATCCAGGCCAGGCCTTCTTCAAGCAATGCGGCGGCGGCGGCGCCTGTGGCCGGAGCAACGGAGGAGGTGGGGCTGAGCGAGGAGTGGACTCTGGAGGAGCAGACAATTCTCAATCGAGCGCTCATCAAGTAATCCTCCTTTCTTTCTTTGGTTTTCATCATAATGTGCTTGGTTTCTTTTATTGATGATAGTTTCTATTTGGATCGATGCATGCAGAAGAAATCGTAATAGTATTCGTTTGATCATCAAATTAATCGATTTAGGGCGATTATTTTGAAAGATATTTCATGATCTTGGATGATTACTGTGAGTAGAAATTTCAAATATCATGGTTTTGATCAATTAGCCGTTGGTTTGTGTGTAAATATAATATATGCTAAGGTTACAAGTATCTGTCGGAACTGATACGTATCAACCATTTCGTATCGGAATTGGGGAACTTCCCTATTGAAAACCGATACTGAAACCGAATTTGATTTAAGGGTCCGGAACCAATACACATATGCATGTTCTTTTGATTTTTGATTTTTGATTTTTTTTTTTAATTTCTTCTGTGAATGTACACACTAGTAAACTTTGTGATTATTGCAATTTACATGCACATAAGTTGACCAAGTTTAGGGTCTATTTTGGAATTTAATTTTGTTAATGACACAATTTTAGTCAAAGACAACATTTTTGATATTTGACATTTGGTGTTGGTTTGGGGGGTGATATTCGGAGTTTTTGAATCGGTTGGTTTGGGTAGTTCCGCACCTTCCAATTCTGTTCAGAAATGTCTGAAACATATTGAGTTTCAAAACTAAAACGTTGTCTGAAACCTTGTTTTTAGTTGGATGATATGATGGACTGATGGAATAATGATGTGATAGTGAAGACTCAGTTCTTTAAAGATCATGATTTTTAAAAAGTACATACTAACTATATACTCGTTTGTCCAGACCCAAGCTGATAACATAGAATCCTTAATATTTTGATTTTCTTAATTCTTTTAATCTCAAAATGGTTATATATCATATTAATCTATCATATCAATCTGGTTTCCAAAAGTTACAATGTTCTTGAATCTAGCATATTAATCTGGTTTCCTTCTTTTTTTCCACTTATAAACAAATGCCTACATCTAATATTTACTTCCTTGATCATATTATGAAATTATTATTTACATGATATTTCCAGATATGCTTGTGAACATGGCACAATGAAGTATATTAAGGTAGCATCAGAGCTACCTAGGAAGACTGTAAGAGATGTTGCAAAGAGGTGCCACCGGCTATCTGTGAGTTATTTTCTATCTATTATAGAATGATGACTTTTCTTTTCCATACTTGTATCAAATGATTTAAAGATTTTCCTTCCAAGATATTGTACTTCATTTACTAATATGTGCCATATATAATGCTTTCATACACACATGGACACAATCTTTAAGTTTAGCTAATGCATTTTGGGAACAAAAGAAAGAACATTACAATTTTGGACGTATTGAGACTGCTATTCCATTGCTTAATTAGCTCCGGGTATAGCAGTTTGCATGTTATTAAATCACATTCTTTATTCCTTTGAGAAAGATCTAACATTTCCAGTCCATCGATCTTGCACTTGGACATTTGTAGTAATTAAGTCTAGGTCTGGCCTCTTGCGAATTGGGTTGGCTATGTTGCGGAATTCTATCAACATTTTAATTATGATATGCTGTGGGTTTGGCTCTATAAGTTTTTAGCCTGATGTTGTTTTCTATGTTGAGGATTTCTTTGGCTGGCGACCGAAGTGAGATGTAAACTTCTAGGAAAAAAAACCAATATAGCACCTTTCAAACACCTAAAGAGTAAGAGCCTGTCTTATTGCTGATTATGTTGATAGCTAGATATGTTTGGATATTAGTTAGTAGTAAGCTAGAGTTGTTTGGTCGTTGTTTCATAAAACAACTCCTTTACAATATGGAGGTTCGATAACTTATATAGTAAGGTACCTATGTCTAGGTGGTATCTTCCTGTTTTGAATGACTTGCTGTTTTAATGTAGTGTCTTATAAGTTCTCCTCATGAGTCTAGATGTGACAAGTGTCACAGAGAATAAAATGGCAAATGGAAGTGTGCATGTAGCATGGTCATATATAAACCAGTATTGTCATTGACGGTTGCCTAGGCTTCTTAGCAATCCTGCTAGTGCTAGGTACTTAGACACAACATTGCCCAGACGCCTATTGCTTATACAAGTTTCTAGGTCAGGGAACTTCCAACTAGGTAATGAGTATTGTCATTGCGTAGGACTGTCTAGGCTTAATTAATTTCTTGCAGAAGGTAATAATCCCTTTGGTAGGATTCTAATTAGATCTGACAAAATTATTGTTATCAATTATTACAAAATATCAATTGACACTTAGAATTCGTACACCAACAATAGACAGATCCCAAGGTTATGCCCATTGCAGATTCCTTTGGACTAGGCTATTTCCATTTAGTTTAATATATCATTTTCTTCTACAACCATCAGATTACCTTGATGGATTTGTTATGTCACAATATTTTTGGGGCCATCTTCCCGTTAATTCCCCTAAGGTAGTAAGATGTTTCCGACTTCGGCTTCTTTGTTGTAAGGTGTAGCTTTTGAAATTATGGAGGTATATATGAATTTTTTTTGGTTGTTAACAAGCTATGTGTCACAGGCGCGTCTAGGCGGCCTAGGCATGCATGTTGGAGAGGGCTCGCCTTGACCTGGTAATTTTTTTCCTGTGTGAGGCGATGCTTGCCTAGGCGAGCCTAGGTGTTCGTCTTGGGTCGACCAGAGTTAAAAAAAGGCAGTTTAGTCAGGGACCAGAGGAAAATTTCCTAACTTGATGTTGTATATTGGTTATTTCATATTTGTTGCTTCTTAATATCCTTACTTGATATTGAATATTGGTATTAGAAGTTCTTATATTGCTTATTGTTTATTGCTTATTGCTTATTAGTTATACTACATATTTATTATAATTGCAGCTTTTTTTTCAAAAGAGTAACCGAATCCTGGGCGGACGCCTAGGCAAGGTGGGTGGGTTGTAGCCTCGCCTCGCCTAGCACCCAGTACAACATAGTCAACAAGGAGATCTCTCTTCTCCTCTCACTTAAACAAAAACTGGCTTTCAGTTCATTTAATTAGAAAAGGGTTTATTCTTAATTATATGACTCTGAATTCGTTTCACCCTGCAAGAAGAATACAGTTTCTGACTATGCTACCATACTGACAAGGGATACTAATATGAAACTAGACATATTTTGGCGTGTCCTAGTGTATTTTGAAGTGTCTGTGCCACATGGAAGAAAGTGGGGGCTCAAGCCCTATTGAATTTTCAAAAAATAAAACTAAAATATAGATTTTATGAATAATTTTGCCTAGTGTTCTAAAAAGCGGCCTAGGCGGCCGCCTAGGCGGCCGCCCACCGCACCGAATTCGGGCAATTCGGCCTCCTAGGCGCCTGTTCGGGCCTAGGCGGCCCTAGGCGGCCAGTTCGGCCTAGGCGGCCTAGGCGGCCAGTTCGGCCCAGTTCGGCCGAATCAAAATTTTAAAAATTCAAAATTTCAAATTTTGAAATTATGAAATTTGAAATTTCAGATTTGAAATTTCAAAAAAAATTCAAATTTCAAAAAAATTTAAAAGAAATGCAATAAAATTCAAAATATCAGGAAAAAAATCAAAATATTAAAAAAAATTCAAATTTTTTTAAAAAATTTAAAACTAAAAATTCAAATTTTCAAAAAAAAAAAATTTTTTTTTTTCCTGTTCGGCCGCCTAGGCGGCCTAGGCGCTAGGCGGACCTTCGGCGCACCGATTCCGCCTAGTGCAATTTATAACATTGATTTTGCCAGAATTGCCAAATAAGTTTGGTCTCTACTATTTTAAACACTATTAGATTGTAGGCCAAGCAGTGTTGCAGAAATCGGACTAGGCGGCCGACTAGTCATGGACTAGTCGGCCGTCATCGACTCGATTCGGCACCTAGGCGGCGGATATAGTCGGCTGGCCCTAAAGTCGGGTCAAGTCAGCCGACCAGGGGTAGTCGGCCGCCTAATCGGCCCCTAGTCGGCTTACTAGGGCTCGTTTGAAAAAAATTAAGGAGAAAGAAGAGGAGTGCAACCGATCTCAATTTGCGGCCGCACCCGACATCAGGAGAAGCAGCGCAGCCGACTGCAGGAGCAGCAACAGATGCCGCCTACCGCAGGTGAGTCTTCTTCTTCTGTTTTTCTTCTTCTATTTCTTTTGTTTTCTTCTTCTCCTCCTTCTCCTTCTCCTTCTCTGTTTTTTTTTATTTTGTGCTGGTATAGAATGTGCATTCATTACAATACCCAAATCCATACTCCACTCTTGAAGTCTTTTTGAAGTCTGAGTCATAGATGACTTTGAGTCAAGGTTTTTTTTGAACTCACTGCTGTGAATAGTGAATTTTTTTGACTATGCATTCACTTCTTTTTTTGAACTCAATGCTATTTTAATGGACTGCTTTGTTGCTGTTGTTTTGTTGATGATATCGAGCGGACCCTTCCTTTTTAGCTGCTTGTTGTTGCCCTCATTTTTTCTGTGCAAAAATAAGAATAATACAGGAATATATATATATATATATATATATATATATATATATACCCTTCCTTTTTAGCTTCTTGCTGCTGCCATTATTTTTCTGTGCTAAAAATAAAAATAATACAGGCATATATATATATATATATATATATATATAATTGAAAAAAATCTAAACCGACTATATATATATATATTTAATTAAAAAATATTGTTGCATATATATTTTTTTAATTAAAAAAATCTAAACCAACTAATTCGACTAGTCCCCGACTAGTCCCCGATTAATCCCTAGTTTCTGCGAACCGACTAGCGACTTTTACAACCTTGAGGCCAAGTGGTTGGAAATATCAAATTACTTGATGGATTTGTTTTGTCATAATATTTTTTTGGCCATCTTTTCGTCAATGTCTCTAAGATAGTAAGATGTTTCCTACTTTGGCTTCTTTGTTTCAAGGTGTAGCTTCTGAAATTATGGAGGTATATATGGATTTTTTGGTTGTCAACAAGGAGATCTCTCTTCTTCTCCCACTTCAATAAAAACTTGTCTTTCACTTCCTTTAATTGGAAATGAGTTTATTCTTAATTATATGACTCTGAACTCGTTTTCATCCTGCAAGAAGAATACAGTTTCTGACTATGCTACGGTACTGACAAGGGATATCGATATGAATCTAGACATATGTTGGCGTATCCTAATGTATTTTGAAGTGTCTATAAAAGTGGGGGCTCAAACCCCACTGAATTTTCAGACAATAGAACTGCAATATATTTTATGAATAATTTTGTCAGAATTGCCAAATAAGTTTGGTCTCCACTATTTTAAACACTATTAGATTGTAGGCCAAGTGGTAAAGTGTTTATGTTTTGTTTTGAAGGTCCTAGGTTGTAAACATAGACTTCTTATATTTTTTACAATATTTTTTCCTACTTAATCAAGCCACCATAGACATTGTACTTCATTTACTAATATGTTTTGTCTTGAAGGTACTAGAGTTATTGTATCGTACGATGCACAAATTCACAAGAAAATCGAAGTACCGCGAGTTCACAACCTAGGTCATAGTTCAAGATTCCTCATTTTGATATTCCGGAAAACTTGATGTTGGCTAATGTGGTTGGGAGCTTAGGTAGAGGTACAAAGGTTTAATTTGGTTGTTTATATCTATGTTGTCATAGGCGATGCCTAGGCGCACCTAGGTTGCCTAGGCGCGCATGTTGGAGAGGACTCGCCTTGACATGGAAAAAATTCTCCTGGATGAGACGATGCTCGCCTGGGCGCGCCTAGGAAAAAAATGTGGTTTTAGTTAGGTTTTGGGTAATGGCTTAAGTTAGAAATTTGAAGTTAGACTCAAAGAGCTTCTTGTATTGCTTAATGCTTATTAGAACTTATTAATAATTACAATTTTTTATTACTAATGTTATTTTTATGCTTATTGCTTACTGCTTACTATCCTTACTTGATGTTGAATATTGGTTATTTCATATTTGTTGCTTCTTATATTACTTTTATGCTTATTTTTAATTTTTATTGCTTATTTTATACTACATATTTGTTATATATATAATTGCAAAATTTTTTGATTTAAGAGCAGCAGGATCCTTGTCGGATCCTTTTCGGGCGTCTTGGCGCGCCTAGGCAAGGCGGATGGTATGTCGCCTCGCCTAGCTCTATGTACAACATATGTTTATATGTTATTAATATTAGAAAAGTGTTTCACTATTTTTTGCTTTATGACAATTTCAAAATGAATGCAATTCCCTATCTTTTCCTTCCTCATGACTATTTATTAGTCTAGAGCAGTTTTGGAGGTTTGCTTCCGTGTGTTGAGTGAATGACTTAAGTCTTAAGTGTGCCCTATGGACATTATCTCTTAATAGGCTTATAATAGACTTATGAAGCCCATATGAGAAGTCCATACATGACAAAAAAGAGAAACCTGTGTATATGTTACAAGCAAATGATAAAGTGTCTTTTTGCATGATACTTGTTCATTTCTAAAAGACTAGTGTTATCTTTCGGCTTTTCATAATACAAACTCTTTCGTCTGCTCTTTCAAGGGTAACACCTTAGAAGCTAGAAGCGGTGGCATGAACGGAGAGTGCGACCACTTAGAAGAGTCTAAAGTTGGGAACGTGCGCTAATAATTTTTTTATGTTTATTAATTATTGTTATCAAGATTTATAGATATCTTAATATTTATTAGAATTTATAAAGTTTAGTTCAAAGTTACAGAGATATCATTTGCATAGTGATTTTTATGATATCAAAGTAAGTAATCATTAGTTTATTGTTACTTTGATGAACGTGAATTGAAAAATCTCCAACTTTCTTTTCAAAAATTCTGGTCTATTATGAAAAGCGTTCATGTTGTCTTGGAAACGTACTCCCATCGTAGAGGAAACGAGCTCCAAAGTAAGAACCGATGAATCGAAGTTCTTACTAAGATTCGTTAACCTTCTAAGAGTTTTTGACTTTTAAGGATAACACACTAAAGAAGGGGGAAAAAAGATGCAGGCCATAACTATTTCATAAGAGCAATATTTCATATCGGTCGCTATACCGATTTTGAAGAGAAACCAATAAGATTTGGGCACCAGAGAGTGAAAAATTTGTCTAGAAATATACTTACCAGTTTTATCGGTCAACCTACCGATATTTGACTAGTATACGAGCCAATTTGACCGTTATACTTGTTGGCTTGAACAATATAAATGTTAAGTTTGCGTGTTTACGTTTATGTTTTCATGTTTATGTTTTTTTCTCTTTCTCTTGAACCAGATCGAGAAAGTAGAGAACCGGAGAAGAAAAAGAGAAAAAGAAAAAGAGGTGAAGGAAGAAGAAGACTTTCCTCTCCGGACGAAAAGGGAGAAAAGGGTGAAAAGGAATAAACTTAGCTTCAGGGCGAAAAGGGATGGACTTAGCTTTGGAGAATAAAGAGATTATGAGTGATGCTTTATTAGCTTACTAGGTTTAGGTTTTTTATTTTCTTTTGGAGATGCTTTTAAGTATAATGTTCGTAACTTTTATTAAGAATAATTTTGCTTAATTATTAGTTTGAAGGATGATTTTGAGTTGTTTATTACTGGAATGATACTTGTTAGATTTATATTAATGCTTTAATTATGTTATGCTTGTTTTATGTGAAGTGAATTATTGTTTTATACATTATGGATCCATATTATCTGATATGTCTGGTACATCGTTCGTTTTCCGGTATGACAAACCCGGAATCGGTATGAGATCGATATCCGATATTAGAAACCTTGGACGAGAGTAAAAGTTACGTGTCAGAAAACTCAAGAGGTGAAGCCACAATGCGAACATTATGGAAGATAGGGATGTTAACGAGCCGAACTATTTGCGAACCGGCTTGAGCTCGACTAGATGAAATGTTTATGAGAAGAGCTTTTTAAGCTCGAAAGCACGAGCACGGACCTAAGATTAGGCTTGTTACATAAACAAGCTTGAGTCACAGTTTAGATGCATTCGACTCGTGAGCTCGCAAGCCGGCTCATTTTTATTTATATATTTATGTAAAAGAAATATTTTACACTAATAAGCATTTCCAATTTGTTACGAAGTTCATGTAAACACTTCTGATTTGATATTGTGCTACATTTTTCAAAACTCATGAGCTCATAAACAAGTGTAGTGTAGGTTTAAGCTTGTTTGCCATTCAAGCTCATCAAGTTGTCTAATTTAAACCCGCAGCTCGTGAGTCGAGCTTGAGCTATAGGAAGTTGAGCTTGGGCTCAATTTAGGCTCGTCTTAAGATTGATCTATTCTTAGAGAGTCGAGCCCGAGTAGGGGGGTGCTTGCTCAAAGCTTGGTTCGTAAATACCCCTATTCGGAGATGCCTTACTTTTGACGTTCTTTGAGCGACACTTGACCCATCATAAGGAGGTCGGAGGTAATCTTTCTTAGGTGATATTATAGTGTAATTAGTGTTGCTATTAAATTGAAGATATTTATAAAATGAGGTGGAGGTTGTGGAGTGGAGTTGGGCTTGAGATGTAGATCTTTAGAGAAGAAGAGGTTGTGATTGGCCATGATCGAGGTATGATGCATTGTAGAGGAAGTGAAACAAAGTGGTGGCAGCGTGGGATCAATTGGCTTCGAGTTCAGGAGAGGGTTAAGGTTAGGTGATGGGTGGTGAGATTGTGGTTAGAGAGTTGGGGAAGAGAAAGAGATGGTATTTTTATGTAGTGAGTCCTATAGAAGAAAAAGTAGTAGTGAGGTTTAGAGAAGAAGAGAAGGTGCGCTCAGAGAAAATGTGGTTAGGGTTCGAAATTGGGGATGAGAGCTAGTTTGTTCGATGAGGGCTAGGGTTTTGATAAGAGGATGAAGATAGAGTCTATGGTTGGAGATTCGGGATGGAGCTTATGGTTTTAAGGATAATAAATGAATGGCTAGGATTTTTATTTTGTTGGGTGGATAGATAGCTCCAAGATTTACCATGTTCTGATAACATTTAGAGAAGGACTAATTGGAAATAATTGTGTTGATTTATTAGGGCTCTATGCCAAACATTATATAGGAAATACAAACGTGGTAAAGACAAATTACTAAATTAGACAACTAGATTATAGCTAACCTGTCTGAAATAACTAGTGACATAACTAGAACTATCTAGAAAAAAAAAACACACACATTCTTCCAGTGTTCCTGAAGGACCTGGCGCCTCACATCTGACAACTATGAATTTAACTTTATGAAGCTTTGTTGATATAAATGTTACTCACCGATTCTATTTTCTTTCACATACCATAAATAGTAGCAATAGTAATTGCCAAAGTGAACGAAAACCCTAAACGCCTACAAAGTGCCAACTTGGTTAGGTGGATTTTTTTTTTAAAATCTCCATTAGAAATATAAATAGATGACTTATGTGTTTAGACTCAACATGCCATGCAATAAATTTGGCAAAAAGTTTTAGGGGAAACACTATATCAAGAAACCTAAACTTGTGATGTAGGGAGACTTTCTCCAACGTGGCATGAAAAAGGAAGAGCTTATTCTGGACCTTTATGTCGATTGAATTTTCGATCAGTGGTTCAATCCAGTCAGCGAGGACATTGTTTGTTTAGCAGGTTTTTAGGCTGTTGTCTAAATTATATTTACTCGACATAAATGTAATATATTTGTCGAATCTTGTTGGATCTTTGGTTTGGAATGATTCAGTTAAGTTTTTTTTAATCTTTATTTAGGATTTATATAGGATCAAGGTTTGATCTTTTCAAGTTCCAAGGTTGTATATGTCTCTATTATAATAGTTTCAAATCAAATGAATCAATACTTTTTAATTAAAAATGTTTTTTAAATTATCAGAACAAATGCACCTCATAAAGATCCAAAAAAGACAAAATGAGACATTGTATTTTTTTTTTTTTTTGGAATTGGATGGTCTTTAAACTCCCGAGATGCATTATTGATTGCCTCCCCTTTATGAGATTATCCTCTAAATTCTGGCAGACTCTAGTTTGCATATGGACTCAAGCACCCTCATGGATTCGGGGATCTTGTCTGCAGATTCGAGCAAAATCATCAAGGTGACAACTTCGATGTTAACTATCCACCATTGACATTAAAATTATCCACCATTGGCCTCATTTTGACGACGGCGCAGGAGACAGAAATCAGTTTTTGTTACTAGAGGGATTCGATCCTAAATAAAATGGATATCAAAGCAACTTTGCTCCTAATGTCAACATTCTCGACTTCGACTTTGACATCCACAATCTATCTTCATCGTTCACAACAATTGACTTCAATCCACACTGACAGTATCATATACTATCTGCAGATCTTCACCCTCTACAGTGTTGAGGTATACCGCAACACTTCAACCTTTGAACCTGAGTTCTATCCAGAACTCGATCTGACTATTAGATAAAAAAAAAAAACAATTGGGTTCATCCATTACATTCTGGTCGGCTATGCATCAAACAAATTCCAACACATATTAGAACAATTATGATGGCCGACAGAAGCAACGACCAAGTTACTTGTATTGAGTATGAGAACATGAGGTAGAGACTTGATGCAGTTTGATGACGTAGAGACTTGATGCACACTTTGATGAGATTACAAATCGGCTAATGTGAGTGCTTACTATGCTAGAGAATCACGACAGCAGGAACTAAAATGAACAATGCCAATTATTCCCCTCTGCTTTGACCCAAGAAGCCAATAGTCTATATCTCCACTACTACTACCTTCAAGGACGAACTCGGTGTGGGTGTGGGTGTGGGTGTGGGAGAGGGAGGGGGGATTGGCTTCAGGTCCTCCCAAAACTGTCTCGTTGATACTATGATTAAGCTCCATAACTCCTGAGTGTGATATGCCCTTAAGTATTAAAGGGGATGAATCATGATAATCATGTAGCGGCTAATTGAATCGGACTTGGAGGAGAGGTTTGTTCGACAAGAAGATCGAGGTACTGATGGTTAAGTACAAGTGAGTGTGCGACATAAATCTGACTGAGCGACAAATTGAGAAATAATGGAACATACACAAAAATCGAGTAACGGCGTACAAAGAAATAGATTCGGACTCAGTCTGGAAAGATATGCAATAAAAGATCTAGAATTACCATATATATATATATATATATATATATATATATATATATACAAAACACACACACACACACATATATATAGAGAGAGAGAGAGAGGGAGAGAGAGGGAGAGAGAGAAATTGTTGAGTTGTTTAAAGAGAGAATCTCAAACCACAAAAGAAAACCAAAAATGTAATATGAATACAAAACTATTTTTTAGATTAATAGAAAAAGATAATTATTCATGTAGCACCGGTGGAATTTGTAGACTCTACACCAACGACTTCGATATAACATTATGTTTTTGTTTTAAATAGTAACGGGTCAGTTATACGTGTGGAATATGAAAATTCTACCAATAATGTGGAATATGAAAATTCTACCAATAATGTATGGAATTCGATGAAGAAATTTAGTGGGAGGGAAAAAAATCAAGAGATAAATAGCATGATTTATAGCTCTAACTTTGCCACCCCCCACCCCCCCCCCCCCCCTACCCTACACTACACTACACTACACATACAACACCCTTATTTTTGGCTCCTCCACTAACTACCGTAAACCCTTCAATATGCAAAAGTGATACCAATTTGTCCCATTCGAAGGTGAGTAGTCATATCACCAATTTCTCCCCATTGGTTTCCCTTTGTGTCTTTGGTTGAATTTGATAAACTGAAAGCTTCTATTATTAGAAGTTTATTATGATCCTTGAAGAAGGTGAATGTGGCAAGACTTTGAAGAAGGTGAATGTGGCAAGACTATGTCGAAGACTAGTGCAAAAGATTTTTCAAAGGACAGTCATGGACGCTATTCCGAGAGACATCCTCTATCGATTTATCTTTAGTACCAAGTATTCCATGTAAAGTTGAAGCATTTCCATGCCTACTGTGACCACTTTATTACTTTATGGGCACCAATTCTTACATTTGTATTGCGGACCAACCGTTTGGATTGAGTAAGCTACTACCAGTTGTTAATCGTGATCCATACCTTATTCATTCTTGTAGAAGACTCGATTCGACAATCCAAGGATGAGATCATAAAACTGATCCATGAGCTTGAGGAGTTAAAAGCCGTGAGGCAAGAGACTGAAGATCGCTATATACTCTAAATATCTTTCTTGTGAAAGATGCGGTTCGGTTGGCAGAACTCGAGGACAAGTTCTGTTCAAGCATCCGGCCTAATATTGGAAGACTTCCCTCGACTTGGCAGGACAACCATAACATGACGAAGAGCTCATTTTGGCCACAGGACAATAGGATATATGTGATCGGTTCCATTCCAGCGGGCCAAAAAGTCACTCAGTCTTCAACATGCTATTTAAAGCAATTTTTTCTAAGGTAGATTTTAATGTATATTTCGTGATTTTGTTATGGTAATGATTTAATTAAGACATTTTTGATATGTATGGCAATGATTTAGTAAGATATTCTTTTATCTTTATTTATAATTTTAGGGTTTAATATTTCCCAACTTGTAAGGCTATATATAGCCTCTATTATAATGTTTGGGAATTATTGGATCAATAAATTAGTTCTAATTATATGAGATTATTCTTTGAATTTCTGGTGGTCTTCAGTTTGTTTGCGGACTCGAGCAATCTTGTCGGTGAACTTCGACAAGCTCGTTGACTTAGGAAAAGTCGTTATCCTCCATTAGTCGTTATCCTCTATTGTATGGCATCTACCCTACATCACCTTGCAAACCTCATAATCATATACTACTACTACCATCAAGCTAAAAGCCTAAAACTATAAGCACTTAATATAAAAAGCATATACACAATATTGTAAAATTAAATATTGAATTAAACATTTAGTCAAAACAATGCATAAAGACCAAAAAGAAATGGTACATTTTAATTGCGTGATCATACTACCACACGTCTGAAGACTATACGGATTTAATATAGAAAACATATACATAAACACACACCATTAGGTATATATTATACAGAATAAATATTGAATTGAAAAATTAGTCAAAACAATGCACAAAGATGACATAGAAAACACTACAATGTTAGAGCTTAATCACTTTAATTAGAAATTAATCAACATATAACAATCTTCACGTTTCTAGAGGTTAATCACCTTGGTACTTATTTCACTCATAAAATAGAGAAAATATAAGTATAGCCTATAAATAAGAAGAAATATCAATGCAATTTTAATAGAACAATGAAGAAGAAATGAAAAGAGAGGGAGAAAAAGGGAATTTATTAAGAATGGAAATATAAGGAATATAAAAGGAAATGTTGAAGGAAATAAATATATACACATACTTATATAATTGATAGGCGGACACTGACTTGAGATGGACACTAAAGTTCGTGAATGGACAAAGGGTTGTGGACTATGGCATTGGACTAACATAGCGTGTAAATTCTTAACTTCCTTGAGAATGGGTGAAAATGACTAATGAATGCTGGATGACTCATCGGAGGAACAAATCATATTTTATGGGGTCTTTTGCATATAAGCCCCTGAAATCTATTCTCTCTTTAAATAAGTTCCTTAAATCTTATTATTTGCTTAGAAGTCCCTCAAATAATTAAAAGTGAGCTAGGAATTTCCCCTCTATAAAATTAACCCTACCTAAGGAGGTTAGTAGCCCCCCACACCCCCCTCCACCTACCCCACCTCACCCCCAACACACACATGCCCAAACAACATCAAGACACACAATCTTCCTCCCCCACCTTGATACTCATTCCTCTCTGTTTCTTATCAATCCACTCCTCCCAACTATAATCCCATCACCGCCACCTTCTTCAACCTCAACGCTCACTCCAACATTTCATACCCCTTTCACTCATCCTCCATTCTACATCCTTCACCACCAACTCCTCTATCCGACACCCACGACTAAATTTATTCTCCCCTTCGATTCACCCTTTTCCTTCCCAATCTAAACTCATCACCCAATCCTTCATCCTCCAAGAAACTCATCCACTTAACAAAACAAAGAGAATCCATCAAAATAATTATGGAAAAATGATGACCCACTTCAAAAGATCAAAGTTTGAAGAGAAAAGAAGGATCACATAGGACCTATATGTATCATAATCGATCTTGGTATTTGGTGAGGGTTTCAAAAGGAGAGAAGAAGAGGAAAGGGTGGTAAAGTGCTCCATTTAATTTAACAAAATATTACAATTTTTCATCAATTAACTTCTTGGAACTCAATTGTTAGTAATTTTTGGGATCTCTAAGAAAATAACAAGAACTGGACGACTTACGCTAGATTTAAGGGACTTGTATGCAAAAAGTCCTTGATGATATTTGACACGGTGTATGAGTAATATATGTTTCTATTAACCTAGATTTTACCAAATTATACCCCCTTTAAGCTCACCAAAAACTTCCTAAATATAAAAACGTGGTGAATATAGCAATTCTAAATGTACTGCTTTGAAGCGGTCAGGGATGGTGCGTGCATACACACACACACTCTAATATATATATATATATATAGATGTAACACCCCGTTCCGTTCTAGCGGACTACCGACTCAACGGCAAAAGTGCAACTGTCCCGACCCGCTTTGCCTCAAACGAGAAGCAAAGGATATCCAGACTTGTCCCTACAGGAATCCGGCTTAGGCTTTCAGAGGCTCGCTTGACGTATCGCTCTACCGAGGCGAATCATCGCTAAGGTGGGTGACTACGGTGAACTTGTTTTTGCTTAGCCAGCACACATAAAATCTGGAATGTTCATGCTAGTCGCTAGGTGAATCACCCCCTGCATGCTAATAAGAATCCAATGCACCTAGCTAAGGGAATAATCCCAACTTGTATTGCTTATGCTAGAACATGAAAATTGAAATACTGCTTATATTCAGACCCTCGTATGCCAAGTCCCCTAACGAATTAACTCTCGGCTTACCTTCGGGTCCGAGCAAAAATGTGTCTGCTTACGTTCCTTAGAAACGCATGCTTGTCTGCTTGTATGTTGCCATGTTTTCATCCAAAACCCGGAAGACTACTAAGTAGTCGTTCCGTGCCTGAATGAACCTGAAAGTATCCGGGACCGTAAGGTCGCCAAGGCAATTCCCGAGCCAGGGGATTGCATCATGTCAAGAAATGAAATCATACTCCTGTGGCAAGACTCATTCAGGTATTCGGATCTCTGCAAGTCTCCCTCGAGCGGACTCATCTCAGTCTAGGAACTTGTGCACATCCAATGGCTAAATGAATCAAGAATATCTCTGCAAGTCTCTCTTGAGCGGGCTCATCTCAGCCAAAGAGACTGTGCGCATCCATTTCAATCCAGTTAATCTGTAACCCTGACCTGCATGTCGCGGACAACTTGGAAACAGGGTACGTTCCGCGGACGGTCCCCAGGGCACTGGGACCGATCCGATCCGGACGGAACATCATGATAGTCTCTCGAGCGGGTGTGTTGGTATGCTTCGCCTCGAGAACCTAGCGTTGCATACCACTCTCACCCAAGACTAAACTGGTCCTTTATGGCTATGCCAGCGACAACTGTTCATATAGATAAGTCATCCTCGCTTAGCGGCTATCCGCGTGCGAGTCACTGCATCGCATCAATGAACAACTGAACACTTGAACGATCTTGAAATAACAGTACTCGTGTTTGCATATGCTATGCTCCTGAATGTTTATACTAGCCCGTGCTTGAATATATTGTTTGCCTTGGACAGTGAAGGAGAAATGGTAAGTTGGTAAGTTTCGCCGTGTTTCCTCTCATGTCGCACGGCGCACTGCCACACGAGTTAGGCTATTCAATGTTTGCATGAAACTGATCCGAAGGCAACTAGAAAGACAACTTAATAGTTGGTGCACGGAACCTGTATTACGTGTTTGGATTTGTCGAACGGGCGAGTTGCTTCCCCACCAGTGCATTCAATGTACTGATAATCCACCAGTTTGTATGCACGGTGCGGGAGAACCTCGTTCGGTGCGGATGCCTCCTTCGTGCGTGCTAAGATGTGAAGATCAATCCGAAGCAACGGTGCGTCCGGAACTGAAGCACAAGACATAATGTTGTGAACATCGCCTGAACATCGCCTGTACAATCGTTCCACAATTGTAGCCACTTGGCAAGCTTTTACTGTTTCAGAGAGAGGCTTGAGCGACTTGTAATCTCGGCTATACGCCACCTGTAACACTTGTTTATATCAAATAAAGAGTTGCCTTGCTTCAACTTGTGTTATTCAATGCTTCCGCTATAATGTCGACTCAGTGAACTTGTTACCGATCGCCTATGCGTTCATGACTCCGCTGCACTCGAACAATCTGTGCGACTCTGTGGCTTAGAACTCTTACCGCCAGCCAATGGACCACGGCCTTGCACGGGCGTGGCTCACGCTAGTGCGGCATCACGCTCGGATGGGTCAAAGCGATCATTCCGCGGGAGCGCTGGCGCGGTGATTCTCGCCTAGCGGGAACGGCCGATTTGCCTGCGGGAGATCGGGACGTGACATGTTGGTATCAGAGCCTGGCTTCTACGTCTTTGGACTTCGATTCGATATCTCAGTTTTGAAAGCTCGTTCGTGTGTTATGTGCACGCTCTCTCTCAATGCCTCGATGGGATGTTCCAACAATAAGTCTAAATACTTTCAAAATGCGTTTTGAATGATATGCTTGCTTGTATGATGTTGTGCTGCGAGTGGCCTTTGTGCCAACCTGTGCGAACCCTTGAGAGTTTCGTTAGTAGCTTGTCCGATTTCACTAACTCTA
Organism: Iris macrosiphon; assembly: GCA_036927795.1. Classification (NCBI taxonomy): domain Eukaryota; kingdom Viridiplantae; phylum Streptophyta; class Magnoliopsida; order Asparagales; family Iridaceae; genus Iris; species Iris macrosiphon. The sequence goes on from JAYESA010000001.1 coordinate 68,975,856, forward strand.
AGTTTTGTTGAATGCATCTATTCGAGGGACGCATTGAACTAGTGCACCATCCAAGACTTAAGAAAACGTGAAACTCGAGTGCTAAGACTTCGCTATCACTAAGATGGTTGACGTGCTCACGCTAGAAGTGCACTTCGAAAGTGCGCACGATCCAGACTAAGCGATACGCCGATCTCGATGCTTATGCAAGTGAATATCCAAATGAAACAAGTACAACGACTTGTCTAGGATTGCCTCAACCCTAGATTTCTGCTTGTCCTCAGTAAGTCTCGAGGACGAGACTTTTTCTGAGTTGGGTAGGATGTAACACCCCGTTCCGTTCTAGCGGACTACCGACTCAACGGCAAAAGTGCAACTTTCCCGACCCGCTTTGCCTCAAACGAGAAGCAAAGGATATCCAGACTTGTCCCTACAGGAATCCGGCTTAGGTTTTCAGAGGCTCGCTTGACGTATCGCTCTACCGAGGCGAATCATCGCTAAGGTGGGTGGCTACGGTGAACTTGTCTTTGCTTAGCCAGCACACATAAAATCTGGAATGTTCATGCTAGTCGCTAGGTGAATTACCCTATGCATGCTAATAAGAATCCAACGCACCTAGCTAAGAGAATAATTCCAACTTGTATTGCTTATGCTAGAACATGTAAATTGAAATACTGCTTATATTCAGACCCTCGTATGCCAAGTCCCCTAACGAATTAACTCTCGGCTTACCTTCGGGTCCGAGCAAAAATGTGTCTGCTTACGTTCCTTAGAAACGCATGCTTGTCTGCTTGTATGTTGCCATATTTTCATCCAAAACCCGGAAGACTACTAAGTAGTCGTTCCGTGCCTGAATGAACCTGAAAGTATCCGGGACCGTAAGGTCGCCAAGGCAATTCCCGATCCAGGGGATTGCATCATGTCAAGAAATGAAATCATACTCCTGTGGCAAGACTCATTCAGGTATTCGGATCTCTGCAAGTCTCCCTCGAGCGGACTCATCTCAGTCCAGGAACTTGTGCACATCTAATGGCTAAATGAATCAAGAATATCTCTGCAAGTCTCTCTCGAGCGGGCTCATCTCAGCCCAAGAGACTGTGCGCATCCATTTCAATCCAGTTAATCTGTAACCCTGACCTGCATGTCGCGGACAACTTGGAAACAGGGTACGTTCCGCGGACGGTCCCCAGGGCACTGGGACCGATCCGATCCGGACGGAATATCATGATAGTCTCTCGAGCGGGTGTGTTGGTATGCTTCGCCTCGAGAACCTAGCGTTGCATACCACTCTCACCCAAGACTAAACTGGTCCTTTATGGCTATGCCAGCGACAACTGTTCATATAGATAAGTTATTCTCGCTTAGCGGCTATCCGCGTGCGAGTCACTGCATCGCATCAATGAACAACTGAACACTTGAACGATCTTGAAATAACAGTACTCGTGTTTGCATATGCTATGCTCCTGAATGTTTATACTTGTCCGTGCTTGAATATATTGTTTGCCTTGGACAGGGAAGGAGAAATGGTAAGTTGGTAAGTCTCGCCGTGTTTCCTCTCATGTCGCACGGCGCACTGCAACACGAGTTAGGCTATTCAATGTTTGCATGAAACTGATCCGAAGGCAACTAGAAAGACAACTTAATAGTTGGTGCACGGAACCTGTATTACGTGTTTGGATTTGTCGAGCGGGCGAGTAGCTTTCCCACCAGTGCATTCAATGTACTGATAATCCACCGGTTGTATGCAGGGTACGGGAGAACCTCGTTCGGTGCGGATGCCTCCTTCGTGCGTGCTAAGGTGTGAAGATCACTCCGAAGCAACGGTGCGTCCGGAACTGAAGCACAAGACATAATGTTGTGAACATCACCTAAACTCGCCTGAACATCGCCTGTACAATCATTCCACAATTGTAGCCACTTGGCACGCTTTTACTGTTTCAGAGAGAGAGGCTTGAGCGACTTGTAATCTCGGCTATACGCCGCCTGTAACACTTGTTTATATCAAATAAAGAGTTGCCTTGCTTCAACTTGTGTTATTCAATGCTTCCGATATAATGTCGACTCAGTGAACTTGTTACCGATCTCTTATGCGTTCATGACTCCGCTGCACTCGGACAATCCGTGCGACTCTGTGGCTTAGAACTCTTACCGCCAGCCAATGGACTACGGCCTTGCACGGGCGTCGCTCACGCTCGTGCGGCATCACGCTCGGATGGGTCAAAGCGATCGTTCCGCGGGAGCGCTGGCACGGTGATTCTCGCCTAGCGGGAACGACCGATTTGCCTGCGGGAGATCGGGGCTATATTAGTGATCCTACTACTTTTCATTATGGATGCAAAATTGCAGTTTAATATACAATGCAATTGTGGTTACATGTCAAAGCGGCACAGGGGTGGTGCGTGCGCACACACACACACACTAATATATATATATATATATATATATATATATATATATATATATATTATGGTTTGCGCCTTCCATTACAAGCTGATTTTAATTGTCGTCATCCTACCACTTTTCATTATGGATGCAAAATTGCAGTTTAATATACAATGCAATTGTGGTTACATGAAGCTCCATCAAAGCAAGTATATTTGCAATTATGACTGTTTGTTTGATTGGATTTCTATCTGGATTTGCTTTTCCAGTCTGTTTTCCACTCACCCATTGCAACTACTAGCACCCTCTACCCTCACCCCCAAAACCAAAAAGCAAAAACATGCAGTGGACTTCAAAAAAACATTAACAGTATGCCATGCTAAACGAGTCAGAAAAACTTTCTGGAAATCCTTTTGCTACAAGTGGGCCCTTTTTGAAGGTGTTGTTGCAACATACCAGTATAGCAATTTCATTTTCAAACATTAAATGTTATCAGGATGCAATTCCAAGGGTCGAGTTGTTACAAGAAAACTGCCCTTTTATGTTATGAGGGTGTTTATTATGTTTTAGTTACTACTGTTTGGCTAAGTTTTGGGCTCCAGATCTAAATCAACCTGAACTCATAAGTTGACCCCTTTATTTGTCAAATAAACTTGCATGCACATATACATTGTACTTTTTCCTTTTGCATTTTTCTTCGTTCTTTCATAACTTTTGTTATCGTCATAATGTAAAATTTAACTGATTAAAGAGCTAGTCAACTATCACATATATCGGCAAAACTATTGTTGTAAGGTAGTAAGGTATACTGATTCTATACTATCTATTGTATTCTTGTCTATCAATGCTAAACTCGTAGTCGGAGACAGTCCAAATGGAAATGTTCCTGCCATAACAATTACAAACCAAAACTTGATTTATGACACCAAAAGTGAAACCATGTTTTTGAAGATAGAGAAAATCAATATTAGATATTATGGAGATTGCATGCAATGCTGTTATATATATACTTGCAGTCAGGCTAATTTGCAGCTAAATACCATGAACTATTGGGAGTTCTGAGGTCTTAGATATGGGTTGTAAGAAGACAATTATCCCTCTAACAAATTAAAGAAAATAAAATAAAATAAAGTACCATAAGTCAAGAAAGGGATGGGGCGAGGATAGGATTTTTTTACATTTTGATTTTTTTAAATAAGTAATTACCACTATTAGAGGCAAAATAGTCTTAAAAAAGTCAAATTGACGAAAAATATAACCTTCAACTAACAGAAGATAGTAACTTGCTAATGGTCCAATAGTTTAGAATGTTTAGTTGCTAATAAAATCAAGGTTCTAAACGGCGATAGGCGGGTGCGCGACAGAGAGGGTTTGCTTGCAGCCTAGGCACTTGATACATTTTGGACATTTTGGACTTTTTTTAATATTTTATCATTGTTATTTTTTCTTGTAATATGCATATTTTAAGTGTTTCATGCATAACTAAGTTGTAGAACAAAGATTTATGTAGTTTTAGTCTTGTAAAAGTGAACCATAGGTCTATAATGCTTGTAAAATCTTTTTGTTAAAATATCTTGTTAGGTATTGCTCTTTCTAGGGGCTCACCTACACCGCCTCACCTCTGCATATGCCGCCAAACCTCCGTTGGCCGCATACTTCACTACCAATCGCAAAAGCAGTGCAGAGAGAGGCCGCCTCGCGCCTAGGCGATACCTAGGCGGAACACTGGATAAAACTGATAAGTGATAATTGATTATTAAAATTGATTTAGAACTACTTGGATTGATGCAGAATCTACTCAATTTGAACATTCATACTTTATGATAATTGTTTAGTAAAATTGATATAGAACTACTTGGATTCCATTATATAACAACCTCTTTCCCATGAGCATTAGTTATTTTTGTAATTTGAGGACCCTAAGCATCTAAAACGTATTGCGTACGAAAATGGATTTACCTTTACCTTCGAACATTTAGCACTTGTGGCTCATGTTAGAGGTCATTTGCTATCATGACATGTTATTGACAACAAAAAATTTCAACTTGGGTATTCTTTCAGCCTTGATTGGACATTAATGGAAGACGCTTTAAGAAACATGAAGTGGAGGAGACTACACCTGTTACGCGCTTCTTCTTGCTTAGCGAAGGCACGCGTAACTGGACGATGGGATGAAGACGATGAAGAAGCCGTCTGGTCTTGTGACCGGCCGGCCTTGGTGTTGCGCCTTGTCGCAGGTGCGGGTGCTTCTCAGATCGGGAGAAGTACCGCCTATGTTTTTTATTAAACTTTTCTTTGATAATCTTCTCAAGAGAATTTCCACCTCTATATATAGATAGAGGATGGCTACAATTGCTAACCATAATTTGTTGAAAGAAAACTAAATCATACTAATTATTGCTAATAATATTACTAGTAATTTTTTTCCTTGAAAGAAAAGATATTAGCAATATTGCTAATAATATCTTCCTTGAAAGGAAACTAATTATTGCTAATAATATTACTAATAATATTGCCAAGTAAATCTTTTCTTTCAAGGAAAGGCATTATTAGCAATATTGCTAATAATATATTCCTTGAAAGGAAACTAATTATTGCTAATATCTAGGTATGGACAACCCTAGCCGGGTCTTATGTCTTTCCCTTTGGCCGGTCCATGTGAGTAACGAGTATAGGTTCGCCCGAACCGACCCGTAACAATACTCCCTCCCTTCAAACCCAGCGCGTCATCGAGCTGGAAGCCGGGATAAAGGCGCTCGAGGGTGTCATGTTGGACCCATGTAGCATCGTCAGCGGTTTCTTCCGCCCAGCGAACCAAGTACTTGCGGGTGTCAGCAACCATTCGAGTATTAAGTATCTCCGCCGGGACCGGGTGCTCGCTTGGTGTGAGGTCGGCGGATAAGGCTGGTACTATTGTCGGTAGTGGACCACGAAATGGTTTCATAAGGATACATGGAAGGCGTTGTAGAGGCGGGCGTCGGTTGAAAGCTCGAGTTAATAGGCCACCGTGCCAACCCGAGCAGAGACTCGGAAGGGCCCAAAAAAGCGAGGAGCGAGCTTGTGGTCAGTTGTGTGCCTCAGAGTGGATTTTCAATGTCGTTAGAGGCGTACCCACACCCAATCGTCCGGGCTGAAGATGACCTCCCGGTAGCGAGCATCATATACTTGTCGCATCCGATTCTGAGCATGGTGAAGGCGTTGTCTTGCTTGTTCGAGAACCGTAGCACGATTATTGAGGTGGCGATCGACAACATCAATCACGGAGGCGTCGACCTTATAGGGAAGCATGGCAGGGGGAGGCCGACCGTATACGAGCTCAAAAGGGGTGGTGCGGTGAGCCGAGTGAAAGGAGGTGTTGTAGCAGAACTCAGCCCACGAAAGCCAGTAAGCTTACGTTTTGGGTTTGTCAGCTACGAAACAGCGAAGGTACATCTCTATTGTCCGATTGACCACTTCCGTCTGGCCATTTGACTGGGGGCGGTAGTCGCACATACACCCTAGTACATGTTCCTCGACGCTGAGGACATCCTCGAAGAGCGGGAGATTTCGTGACATTTCTTATTGGCTGCTAACATTTCACAAGGATATCGATCCGTAGCACTTGAGAAATCAAAGCACGACGCATGACTGAAACCTGTAAGCCTACTTAAAGGCCTGCTGAGGACAAGAGCAACTTAGTATCGCACCGCCGAAAAGTGTCCTGCCAGAAGGCGCTGGTAAACACGGGGTCGTTATCGCTGACGATGGTCTCGGGAATACCATATAGACGCACCGCCGTATCAAAGAAAACCTGTGCGACTGATGATGTGGAAAAAGGGTGACTATCGCCATGAAATGTGCATACTTGGACAACCGGTCCACTACTACCAAGACGACAGATTTGCCCTTGGAACGGGACAACTGAGTCACAAAGTCCATGGAAATATCGGCCCACACATATTGTGGAATTGGCAGGGGCTGTAGTAGGCCTGCAGGGCTGAGAGTGGATGTCTTGTTGCATTGGCAGGTGACACATGCAACCACGTACTCCTCAATAGTGCGATGTAGACCGGGCCAGAAAAACTCCTTACGCACTTGCTCCAGCATCTTGGTACTGCCCTCATGTTTGCTGTCGTGGAAGTGGCGGATGATGTGGGGACTAGTGGCGAGGACTCCTGAATGAAGAGATGCCCGCAGTAGTAGATGAGGCCGCCAGTCTCCTTCCAGCCGGCCTCGGACTGAGAGGCCGAGATGGTTGCCCGCCGCTTGACGACCGCCTCGTCGGCAGCAAGCACGGAGAGCCACTCCTGCTCAAGTGCGAGCACCGGCCGGAAAAGTGCGGGGCATTCGGGAATATTAGTGTCAATGCGGGAGAGTGCGTCGGCCGCTTGGTTGAGTTTGCCTGGCTTGTGCTCTAAGTGAAACGAGAATCCCATGAGTTTACTCAACCAATGTTGTTGCGGGGGTGTGACGAAGGCCTGCTCGAGCATGAACTTGAGACTGTAATGATCTGTGCGGACGTAGAAATTCCTGTCCCATAAGTACGGACGCCAATGTCGGATGGCCTTGGAGAGGCCGATGAGCTCCCTCTTATAAGCTTCCAACTTGGCATGATGTGCCGCAAGCTTCCGACTAAAAAATACTATCGGATGGCCCTCCTGATGTAAGACTGCGCCGATGCCCTGTCCCGATGTGTCGCACTCGATGACGAAGTCGGGAAGACGCAAGACGGGGGGTGACGTGAGGGCGGATTTGAGGTTGTTGAAGGCGGTGTCTGCGAGGTCTTTCCAAATGAAGGTGTTCCGCTTGAGCAGGTCGCTGAGTGGTGCCGCTATCTCGGCGTAGCCCCTGATGAATCGTCGATAGTAGCCGGTGAGGCCGAGAAAGCCCCGAAGATCCCGCAAGCTGGTCGGACGCGAGAAAGCCCCGAAGAGCCCGCACGCTGGTTGGACGCGGCCATTCGGCCACGGCGGCCAGTTTGGCCGGGTCGGCCGCCACCCCGCTGCTGGAAATGATGTGCTCCAAGTAGGACATATGCCGCTCTGCGAAGGCATACTTGGTCATCTTCAGGTGCAACTGGTGGTGGTGTAGTATCTCGAACACTGTCTTGAGGTGGCGAAGGTGCTCTTCCATGGAGAGGCTGTACACAAGAATATCGTCGAAGAAAACAAGTACAAACCTTTGTAGAAAAGGTTGGAATACCTCGTTCAGTAGGGCCTGGAAGGTCGAAGGGACGTTGCTGAGGCCAAACGGCATTACGAGGAACTCGAAATGCCCGTGGTGCGTGCGGAAGGCTGTCTTGTCGATGTCCTTGTCCGCCATTCGAACCTGATGGTAGCCTTAGCGAGGTCGAGTTGGAGAAGAAAGCTGTGCCATGGAGCTCATCGAATAACTCCTACGCCACTGGGATTAGGAACTTGTCTTTGACGGTCTTGTCATTGAGTTGGCGCTAGTCCATGCAGAAGCGCCAAGTGCCGTCGGCCTTCCTGACGAGCAACACAGGGGAAGAGAAGGGTGATCGGCTGGCGCAAATGAGACCCTGCTCTAGCATCTCGTTGCATTGCCTCTCTATCTCGTCCTTCTGGCGGAACGGGTAACGGTATGGCCAAACCACGACCGACTCAGTACCTTCCCTGAGGCGGATGCGGTGATCACAAGAACGATAAGGCGGTAGTGTGGAGGACAGCTCAACGATGAAGACGAAGTTGTGGATGAGGATCTGGAGTGGTGGTTCGTCGCTGGTATGGATGGCCGCGACCGTGAGGGGCTGATCATCGTGACGGGAGGCCCGAGAGCAGGATGTCACAGTCCTGGAAGGTGAAGCGCATGGTGAGGTTATTGAAGTCCCACTCGATCTCGCCCAGTGTTTCGAGCCATTCGACACCTAAAATGACGTCAAAACGATCGAGAGGGATGACCATGAAGGGGGCTGCGAAACTATGGTCCGCCACTATAAAGGTTAATATACCGAGCTCCCCGAAGCAAGGCAGCTCCTTTCCGTTTGTAACCCGGACCGTTCTTGTTGCTCCTGGTGTCTTGCGCAAGCCGAGTCGTTGCGCAACATAGCAACTAACAAAGTTGTGAGTGCTCCCCGAATCAACTAAGCAAAGAAGTAGCACCCCGTGGATCTGAATGAGAAGCTGCATCGTTCCCCCTTTATGATGGATGGCTAAGGCGGAGATTGACGGTCGGTCGTCCTCGTCGAACTCTTCCCCTAAGAAATCGGCCTCTTCGTCTTCCGGTACCTCTAGATAAAAGATGTACTTACAGTAGGGTCTGAGGGTGTAGGTCTCGTCGCAGTTGAAGCGGAGGCCCTTTGCTTTGCGCTCGGCCATCTCAGCTACGTTGAGTCGACGGGGAACAGGTCTGGGTGCCGACGAGCTAGCGGAAGTGGCCTGGACGGCCGTCCCTGAGGTGCCGGTCGGTCATGCCGAGGAGAGCCCTGGAGCGTGGGACCCGCCGCCAGAAGCCAGTTTGCTGAAAGAGGGGCCCGAGATGGCCGGTCTCTGTTGGGGTGCCGCGTAGCGCGCGAACGGGAATCGCCCACCGCGATTGAGGCTTCCGAAAATGGCTGTGGTGTCGCCGTCCGTCCACCTATGCTCTGCCAAGCGCGCACCGCATGCCCTGTGCGAGGGTCAATGGCCGATCACGGTGCATATCCTGGCCCATGGTTGTCGTCAAGCCGGAGATGTAGATGTCGATCGCCTCGTCGTTAGACAGGCGCGGAACTCGAGACAACAGGGATTGAAATTCTCGGTAGTCTGCGATCCTGCCCGTCTGCTTTAGGGATATGAGATCCCTCAACGTCCCGCGATGCGTAGGAATGCTGAATCAGATGAGAAGCTCGTAATAAAAATGCCCCCAGTCGATCTAGCCTACCCGTTGCCACCCGTTGAGCCAAGACTGAGCCTCGTCTTCAAGTTTGAGTCCCACCATCTGGACTTGCTCCTCCTCTGGAATGCGGTGGAGTTCGCAAAACCGTTCGCAATGACGCACCCAAAGTAAAGGATCGTCGGTGCTGTCGTAAGGTTGCAAGTCGAGACATGGAAAGAGCGGTAGCCAGCGTTCCGCTCCGACGTCGCCTCGGCCTCCACGTCGTTGGGCCCTCTCGTAGAAGTGGCGAGGGTCGGACGGGCGGTGGTATCTGTTGTTGTCGCGGAAGGGGTCGCGGAAGTTGCTGCGAGGGGGGTCGTGGCGAGGTGGGTCGCGGTAGTAGTCGTTGCGGAAAGGAGCCCCGCACAGGGGTTTGCCGTAATGAACTCCTCGTGGGGGGGTCGTGGTGGGGTAGAGAGAGGACCCGGGGGGGGGGGTCTGTCGAAGCGGGGGAGGACCCACGGGGGGCTGTCAGGCCCGCTGGGGGGCCTGTCGTCGGCGTGCGGGTGTCCCCTCTGTGGGTTGCCACTGCCATGTGGGCCCTGCAGGGGGGCTGGTACTGCGAGAGGGTGAGGTGCCGCGGCCGGTTGTGGTGGTTGTCGAGTTCGCGAGCAACACATTAATTTTTGCGGAGAGGTCGACGATGGAGGTGTGGGTCGCAGCGGTACTCTCGGCCTGGGCGTCGAGACGCTTGCGGATGCCGTCGACGGTGGCCTCGAGTCGAAGGAGGCGTTCGTCGTTGGATGGTGGTGTAGGCGCTATGAGGTCGGGAGGATCGAACTGCTCTGCTACCAACTTGTTACGCGCTTCTTCTTGCTTAGCGAATGCACGCGTAACTGGACGATGGGACGAAGACGATGAAGAAGCCGTCTGGTCTTGTGACCGGCCGGCCTTGGTGTTGCGCCTTGTTGCAGGCGCAGGCGCTTCTCATATCGGGAGAAGTATCGTCTATGTTTTTTATTAAACTTTTCTTTGATAATCTTCTCAAGAGAATTTCCACCTCTATATATAGATAGAGGATGGCTACAATTGCTAACCATAATTTGTTGGAAAAGAAACTAAATCATACTAATTATTGCTAATAATATTACTAGTAATTTATTTTCTTGAAAGAAAAGATATTAGCAATATTGCTAATAATATCTTCCTTGAAAGAAAATTAATTATTGCTAATAATTTTGCCAAGTAAATCTTTCCTTTCAAGGAAAGACATTATTAGCAATATTGCTAGTAATATCTTCCTTGAAAGGAAACTAACTATTGCTAATATTACTAATAATATTGCCAAGTAATGCCGCAGGCTAGGTATGGGCAACCCTAGCCGGATCTTGTGTGTCTTTCCCTTTGGCCGGTCCATGTGAGTAACGGGTATAGGTTCGCCCGAACCGACCCGTAACAACACATGCTACCTTCGAAATATATCACGGGTGACATAAGTGATACGAGAGCAACAAATAAGCGTGCATGTATGATACATGTCTTGTTTAGCAAGTGTCTCACTGTATGATGTCAATGTTTTAGTAGTTTTACAAGTCAATTTGTCATTGATAAATGTACCCAAGCTCAAATTTGAACCAATTCAGCCATCTAATTCAAGTTCGATCATTAATACGCCAAAGTTTCATGAATTTCACCTCAGAATATACAACAATAACAACAACAAAGCCTTCATCCAAGATTTCTGGGATCGGCTGTTTGAATCCTCTTCTTCCATTCGACTCTGTTTGGGGTCATATCCTCTGTAATGCTAACAACAAGATCCATATTCTTCTTTAATACTTCAAACCATGTTAGTCACGTCTACCTGTAGTCCTAGCAGATCCATTAACTACTATATTATCGAACCACCTTATGGGGCATCTATATGTCTGTATTGTCCTTCCAAATCACCTAAGTTGATTTTTTTCTCATCTTACCCACAATTGACTCCACCTTTAACTTTTTACGGATACACTCATTTCTTTATCATATCCTTTAATATATTGCCACCATCCTTGTTAGCAATCTAATTTCAACTATACCAACTTTTTGGACTGTTGTTTCTTAATTGTCCACCACTTTGATTCATAAAACACGAGTGGTCTTTTGGCAAACTTATAGAATTTTTCTTTCGACTTAAGAGGTATCTTACGTTCACAAATATACAATGTCATAAAAAAATGTGGAAGTCTTAGTTTTTTACGATCCTAGTTCTAGCTTCTATGATACGACATGGTTGGTTATAGCATGAAGCATGATTGATTCATCTGCAATGTGCCACCTGTATTTGGATAAGGAACATAGCCTGTCACGCCCCGATTTCGGCTATTCGATAATCGTCCCCCGGGCGTGATGCCGTGCACGCGTAGGGCGCGCGTGCACAAGGCCTTAGGCATAAGGATATTCTTTAGAACAATGCAACAGAGTGGACATATAAGATAACACAAGGTTGAGGCATAGAAAAGTTTCTCTTTTATTCATAATGAACATCTTTTTACATTGCTTGACTCAAAGGTATAAAATGCCCACGGGCTTACAGACTTGGACACAAAATGAGATAGCCGATCCATACATTATGTCCCTTTACATAGATTCAAAAGCACAAAATCCACCTTGGGTGCGAGTAAGCACCATCGCCTTAGCGATATTCAGCAACAGAGATAGTGAAAGGCTTCTTAGCTTGAGCCTTCAAAAGTCTTGGCCACGTACCGCCAAGGATCCCAAAAGTTCGGAGTGAGCTTCAGTTCCTCGCCGCGTCGCCTTGCGCCGGGGAACCTGCTACAACGAGGGTCAGTACTTCGGAAAGTACTGGTGAAGGCTAGCTGCTCAACTTTACCAAGCTCAAGAGATATGATCTAATGAGTATGCTACAATTATTTGCTTAGGTGGGTTTCTATTCTTGCCTAGATCAGATTTCATTTAGCAGGTATGCAAGAACAAAATAACATAACTTCCCATGCCACCGTTCGGTGACTTTACCTGTCCCGTCTGAACCACCTGTACAACTTACCATAGCCTTCCCTGTCACGAAGACATAGTTAGTCTGCACAGTTTAAATATACACAACATCTTTCTCTTGATGTTTAGGAGCCATCATGGGTTTAGTCTGGGCTGGCGGCGACGCTTGCAGCGCGGGTAGCTAGCCCCGCTACAATTCCCCGCTCCCAGGACTAAGAAAGTAGATTCCGCCCGGGTCGAGACGGCCCGGTGCCCCGGCACCGCTCGCAGGAACCTGGATCCCTTGTGCACAAGAATTCCCATGACCATTTCTATGACTCTACCTCATAGATTTACTTACTAGCCATTTAAAGAACATCATGTATGAAACTGCTTTACTGTACTATCATAATCAACCAACAGTTATATGAAATAACATGCAGCAGTTTATAGAAGAACACTTTGAACTATCAATAGATACCAACCCATTAAACATCCAATGAACATGCATGCATCAATAATTTATGCAAGGTTTGTATGACAAGCAATGGGTGTTCCAAGCCTACTTCTTATCTTATCTTATTATCCAACTTGTTACTTAATTGGTATCGTTTGATTGAATGCCCAACTGAGTCAGTTTTATTATGAACGGAGCCCTTGGAAAGAAGGTGCTTATCGAAATAGAGCCACTCACAAGTTTGTTGAATAGGAAGAAGAAGGAGAGGTCCCTAAGACTCCGCTCGCGCGTCGTCTACACGATCACCTGCACGCACCAACGGATGATCAATACCTCCTGCTTCGGTCTCCAAGGCTCGATACGAAATGCGAAATCCTAAGAACGAAAGCAATGAAATCCATTGAAACCGTTCAAGAAAACGCAAGTCATAAAACCAACAAGAAAGCATCCAAGCGGCACGAAAACGGACAAGAAACCAACGCAACGGAAAGGCCCCTCTCGACTCTGCCGCCGAGTCCATCCTCGAGGCACAGTCCGTCGTATATGGGACCTAATTCCGAAGAAACCAATCCATAACGAGGAAAGGATCTTAATTCAATCTGTCCCGTTCGGACGGTCGTAAGTATTCCTTGGCCGCGCTCCCCGAAGAGGGGGAACGGGGCATTACATCATAACCATCCAAAAGAAAGTTTCGTCCCGAAACTTAGGAATATAACCTACCACTAAGGAATAATGAGGGGAACCTTTCCCTCATATCAGCTTCAAGTTCCCAGTTCGACTCCTCGACCGAGTGGTTCCGCCACAGGACGCGCACTAGCGAGACAGTTCGGTTCCGCAACTGCTTCTCTTTACGATCCAAAACTTGGATAGGCTCTGCCACGTACGACAAGTCCGCTTGCAGATTCAACTGACCCAAGTCGACTATGTGGTTCGGGTCGTGTACAAACTTTCTCAGCTGTGAAACGTGAAAAATATTGTGTACATCTGATAGGGCAGGCGGCAAAGCAACTTGGTAGGCGACCGGAGTAACCCGCTTGAGAATTTCAAACGGCCCAACATATCTTGGACTTAACTTTCCTTTTACTCCGAATCGCATAACTCCTCGCATAGGCGAGACTTTCAAGAACACATGGTCCCCTTCAAAGAATTCAAGGGGGCGACGTCGAGCATCGGCATAACTCTTTTGTCGACTTTGTGCTGTCTTTAACCGTTCACGAATCAACCGAACCTTTTGGACGGTCTGTTCAACCAGTTCCGGCCCGAGGATTTGCCGCTCTCCGACTTCGTCCCAGCAGATTGGTGACCTACACTTCCGCCCATATAAAGCCTCGTACGGAGCCATCTCGATGCTGGACTGATAACTGTTGTTATATGCAAATTCCGCCAGCGGCAGGTAGACGTCCCAACTTGACTTCGAATCGATCACGCAGAGGCGCAACATGTCTTCTAGTATCTGATTCACTCGCTCCGTCTGACCATCGGTTTGTGGATGATAGGCTGAGCTAAACTTCAACTTGGTCCCCATCGCCAGCTGAAGGCTCTCCCAGAAACGCGAGATGAATCGCCCGTCCCGATCTGATACTATAGAAACTGGCACTCCATGCAGCCGGACTATCTCGTCAAGGTAGGTCTGGGCGAGGCGATCGGCGCTCCAAGTACTTTTGATGGCAAGAAAGTGTGCAGACTTGGTTAACCGGTCGACGATAACCCAGATCGCGTCGTTCCCCCGTTGCGTCCTTGGCAGGCCAACAATAAAATCCATGCAGATGTGCTCCCACTTCCATTCCGGGATAGCAAGATTTTGCATCTCCCCGCCCGGCCTCTGATGCTCTGCTTTCACCCTTTGACAAGTTATGCATTGGGACACAAAGAGTGCGACATCTTTCTTCATGCCGTGCCACCAGAAGGTCGTTCGGAGGTTCTTATACATCTTCGTGCTCCCGGGATGGATCATATAGGCCGCGTAATGAGCTTCCGCAAGGATCTCCTTTCTAAGTTCTGAATCATCGGAGACGCATAGCCTTCCATTCACCCGCAACGCTCCATTTTCATCCACTGCAAAGTCCTTCGCCTTCCCCGCTAGAATCTGCTCGTGCATCTTCCTTAGGAAAGGGTCGTCTTTCTGAGTAGATGTGACCCGCTCTATTAGGTTGGGTACAAATCGCATCTGAGCGACCCGCGCGCCACGATATCGGATTCGGAGTTCGATGCCCAACTCTTCTAAGTCCCTTCGTAACCTGCGATCGACTGACAGAGACCCAACGAAGATCCGACTCAGAGCATCCGCTACAACGTTCCCTTTTCCAGGCGTGTAGTCTATCGTCAAGTCGTAATCTTTTATCAATTCTAGCCAACGGCGCTGACGAAGGTTGAGGTCCGTTTGAGTGAATAGGTACTTTAAGCTTTTGTGATCAGTATAAATTCGGCAAGGCACTCCATAAAGGTAGTGTCGCCACAATTTCAGGCCAAAGACAATTGCCGCCAATTCCAGGTCGTGTGTAGGATAATTTTTCTCGTGCTTCTTTAGTTGCCTGGAGGCATAGGCTATCACTC
Source organism: Iris macrosiphon (assembly GCA_036927795.1). Lineage (NCBI taxonomy): Eukaryota > Viridiplantae > Streptophyta > Magnoliopsida > Asparagales > Iridaceae > Iris > Iris macrosiphon. The sequence continues at coordinate 68,990,995 of JAYESA010000001.1, forward strand.
GATCTCGTTGCATAAGTACACACCCCAAGCCTTGTCCGGACGCGTCGCTAAATATTTGGAATCCCGAGATCTCGTCTGGTAATGCAAGTAACGGGGCAGAGGTGAGGCGATGCTTTAACTCTTTAAACGAAGCTTCGCAGTCGGCGGACCACTCAAACGCGACTCCCTTTTGTGTGAGGCGAGTCAGAGGCAATGCAAGTTTGGAAAAATCCTTCACGAACCGTCTGTAGTAGCCCGCTAGCCCGAGGAAGCTTCGAATCTCGCTAACGGATGCAGGTCGCTTCCACTCGACAATGGCCTCCACCTTCTTCGGATCGACTGAGATGCCTCCCGCAGAAATGATGTGCCCGAGGAAAGATACACTACTTAGCCAGAATTCACACTTACTCAGCTTAGCATATAGCTGGTTGTCCCGAAGAGTTTGTAGCACGGTCCGCAAGTGCTCCGCATGTTCTTCCTCACTCTTCGAATACACCAAGATATCATCGATGAATACTACTACAAACTTATCGAGGTAGGGCCGGAACACAAGGTTCATCAAACTCATAAAGGCAGCGGGGGCATTAGTTAGTCCGAACGGCATCACCAGGAACTCATAATGGCCATAGCGAGTTCGAAAAGCTGACTTTGGCACATCGTCTTGCTTGATCTTTAGTTGGTGATAGCCCGAACGGAGATCAATTTTAGAGAATACCGTGGCAGCCTGCAACTGATCGAAAAGATCGTCTATTCTTGGAAGAGGATACTGGTTACGAATGGTTGCTTTATTCAATTCTCGATAGTCGATGCAGAGCCGCAACGAGCCATCCTTTTTCTTCACGAATAGTACTGGGGCACCCCACGGAGATACACTAGGCCGAATGTATCCTTTATCTAGCAAGTCTTGCAACTGTACTTTAAGCTCTTTCAATTCTGCCGGGGCCATTCGATACGGTGTCTTGGAAATTGGTCGAGTTTCTGGGAACGTGTCTATAGTAAACTCTGTCTCTCGATCGGGCGGCATGCCTGGCAACTCGTCGGGGAACACATCAGGAAAATCCGCCACAACGGGGATAGACTCAACGTTTGCGCAATCTTGCCGAGTGTCTCGAACGGACGCTAAGTACCCTTCGCAGCCGGAGTGAATCATCCGTCGAGCAGACATTGCTGAGATCACCATACAGGCATTCGACGCTTTCGACTCAGGACTGCACGTGAAGCAAAACTCGATCTCGCCGGGCAAACGAAATACGACTTCCTTTTTCGCACAGTCGATTGTAGCTGAACAAGCGCCAAGCCAATCCATCCCCAGAATAAGATCGTAGTCCCTTATGTCTAGAACTATCGCATCTAATGACAATCTCCGTCCCCCGATGCAAATGTTACCTTCACGACAGACTAAGCGAGCCGATAAATCTACTCCCGAAGGAGTGCTAACACTTAGGTTTAAGCCTAGCGGTGTCATAGGGAATGTGTGTTCGGCGGCAAAATCTGCCGAAATGAAGCTATGTGTTGCACCAGAATCAAACAATACTCGAGCAGGTACATTATTAAAAAGTAATATACCTGACACCGTCGTGTTCGATGCAAGTGCCTCGTCCCGAGTCAAGGCATAGACTCGGCCCTGAGCGTTTTGCGGTGCCTGATTCGCTCGTTGAGTTTGCCCCTGACCCTGAGCTGAGTCATTATTCTGCTGCGGACGGTGTGAAGCTGGATCGTTGGAACGGGTTGGACAATTACGAGCAATGTGGCCCACCTTGCCACACTTGAAACATCCTCCCTTGCTCGCACGACATTCGCTGATGTGGTGTCCTGGCTTGTGGCAGTAAGCACACTTTTGTCCTTGCTTCTTTCCCTGATTCGAGTCTTGGGAGCCGCCGTTATTATTGTGGCGCTTATGCGCGTTGTTTCCTCCTGTGTTGGCAGGACGCTTGTGATTGTGATTTTGCACAGCGCCGGTGCTAACTGGAGGATACTGCGACTCTAGGGACAGTGCATGATTCAGGGACTCCCGCATGGTACGATATTGAGTCACTACGACGTGAGCACGGATAGAAGGTCGCAGTCCGAGCTCAAACTTTCTGGCACGGCTTTCGGCATCGGCGAGCTGAGACTTGGCAAACTTTGCAAGTCGGTTGAATTCTGAAGCGTATTGACGCACCGTCATGTCCCCTTGCTTCAGTAGGGCAAACTCGTCTTCCTTTTCGCGACGGACGGCGGGTGGAAGGTATTCCTCCACGAAGGCCTTGCGAAACACGGACCAGGAGATAGCCGTTGTGCCACCTTCACTCAAAATAGCTTGCTTCTGCACATCCCACCAATCATGTGCATTTTGTCGGAGCTGAAGCTGGGCACACGCCACCTTCTTGGTCTCGTCTAGGCACAGCGCTTCGAAGTGGTCCTCCAACTCGACCAGCCAGTCCATCGCTAAGGAAGGGTCCTCGGTGCCTTTAAACGTTGCACGGCACATCTTCTTGAATTCTGATATCGACACGATCGACCCATTCTCGCCTGCGGGTAAGGTACCCTGAGAATTCTGCGGTCCGGTGGCTTCAGCAACTATAGGCACGGTTGCGGGGGCGGATGCAGAATGATTGTTGGCGACCATATTCGTCACCATTGTTTGCAGGCTATTCATCTGCTTCTGCTGGGTATCCGCCTGAAGTCGCTGCGCCACGAATTGAGCTTCAATCCGTGACTCAAACTGACTCTGCCGTAGTTCAGCTTGTTTCTGCTGCGTCTCCATCAAACGCATCATTCGTTCGAACGGATCGGCAGAGGGTGCGGCAGCTGGACTCCCAGAGCTGCCCGAGGTGCCTGAACTACTCGCTTGCACTTGCGCCACCATCTGCGCTTGTGCACCCGGCTCGGAGGTCGTTCCTTGAAAGGAAAGTAACTTGTATTAGTCTCAAGGTATATTATGGACTCACTGTATGGAACGTATCTCATTTTGGCCAAGCGATTTCAAGGGTCTACTCGAAAGGAACAAGGTCCTCTTTAGAAACTTTCTTGTGAGATCAAAGGATCTGAAGCATGCTCTGATACCAATATGTCACGCCCCGATTTCGGCTATTCGATAATCGTCCCCCGGGCGTGATGCCGTGCACGCGTAGGGCGCGCGTGCACAAGGCCTTAGGCATAAGGATATTCTTTAGAACAATGCAACAGAGTGGACATATAAGATAACACAAGGTTGAGGCATAGAAAAGTTTCTCTTTTATTCATAATGAACATCTTTTTACATTGCTTGACTCAAAGGTATAAAATGCCCACGGGCTTACAGACTTGGACACAAAATGAGATAGCCGATCCATACATTATGTCCCTTTACATAGATTCAAAAGCACAAAATCCACCTTGGGTGCGAGTAAGCACCATCGCCTTAGCGATATTCAGCAACAGAGATAGTGAAAGGCTTCTTAGCTTGAGCCTTCAAAAGTCTTGGCCACGTACCGCCAAGGATCCCAAAAGTTCGGAGTGAGCTTCAGTTCCTCGCCGCGTCGCCTTGCGTCGGGGAACCTGCTACAACGAGGGTCAGTACTTCGGAAAGTACTGGTGAAGGCTAGCTGCTCAACTTTACCAAGCTCAAGAGATATGATCTAATGAGTATGCTACAATTATTTGCTTAGGTGGGTTTCTATTCTTGCCTAGATCAGATTTCATTTAGCAGGTATGCAAGAACAAAATAATATAACTTCCCATGCCACCGTTCGGTGACTTTACCTGTCCCGTCTGAACCACCTGTACAACTTACCATAGCCTTCCCTGTCACGAAGACATAGTTAGTCTGCACAGTTTAAATATACACAACATCTTTCTCTTGATGTTTAGGAGCCATCATGGGTTTAGTCTGGGCTGGCGGCGACGCTTGCAGCGCGGGTAGCTAGCCCCGCTACAATTCCCCGCTCCCAGGACTAAGAAAGTAGATTCCGCCCGGGTCGAGACGGCCCGGTGCCCCGGCACCGCTCGCAGGAACCTGGATCCCTTGTGCACAAGAATTCCCATGACCATTTCTATGACTCTACCTCATAGATTTACTTACTAGCCATTTAAAGAACATCATGTATGAAACTGCTTTACTGTACTATCATAATCAACCAACAGTTATATGAAATAACATGCAGCAGTTTATAGAAGAACACTTTGAACTATCAATAGATACCAACCCATTAAACATCCAATGAACATGCATGCATCAATAATTTATGCAAGGTTTGTATGACAAGCAATGGGTGTTCCAAGCCTACTTCTTATCTTATCTTATTATCCAACTTGTTACTTAATTGGTATCGTTTGATTGAATGCCCAACTGAGTCAGTTTTATTATGAACGGAGCCCTTGGAAAGAAGGTGCTTATCGAAATAGAGCCACTCACAAGTTTGTTGAATAGGAAGAAGAAGGAGAGGTCCCTAAGACTCCGCTCGCGCGTCGTCTACACGATCACCTGCACGCACCAACGGATGATCAATACCTCCTGCTTCGGTCTCCAAGGCTCGATACGAAATGCGAAATCCTAAGAACGAAAGCAATGAAATCCATTGAAACCGTTCAAGAAAACGCAAGTCATAAAACCAACAAGAAAGCATCCAAGCGGCACGAAAACGGACAAGAAACCAACGCAACGGAAAGGCCCCTCTCGACTCTGCCGCCGAGTCCATCCTCGAGGCACAGTCCGTCGTATATGGGACCTAATTCCGAAGAAACCAATCCATAACGAGGAAAGGATCTTAATTCAATCTGTCCCGTTCGGACGGTCGTAAGTATTCCTTGGCCGCGCTCCCCGAAGAGGGGGAACGGGGCATTACATAGCCATCCATCTCTCTTGTTGAATCATCTAAGCTCTGAATTAATCATGTATACGAATTGTGTCCATAGGACTTCCGTCTAAATGTTTAAAATCAAAATTTACCATGAAGGGCCCGATTCACGAAGTACTCGGTCAGGTTTATATCTATTTTCAGTCCATCTATAAATTAAACAAATGTTTCTAGCTTTGCCCTCCTGGTATATATCTAATACCATCATTAATTGGAGATGCAGTACAGATCTGAAGAAGTTGGCATTACCAATAATACTAAGGTGGCCATTATGGAAGGTGCCATTATGGATGATGAAATAGTATGAACTTGAAAATGTGACACAATCTGTCTATTATTGCAATGGGAACTTAAGCCAGCGAAAACCTATGTCCTTCTAGATTGTTTGGTAATACCATCTCTTGCATTTACTTTCCAATGCTAAACATAATCACCAAAGTTCCATGCAGTGATTTTTGCTGTCTTTCATAGAAAGCCTTTAAAGCTTTGCCAATTTTGATGGTGAAAAGATCTCATTGGAGAACATATAATTTGAAGAAATAAAAAGGGAATTGCAGGTGATATATATAGGACGTGATATTGCACCAAACAATCTCACCCACATATTTTTTGAATCATGTGGTCATAAAAGCATGCTGACGTGACAGCAACTTTAAGGGATGTTTTATAACCACATGATTCAAAAAAAATGTGTGGTTGAGATTGTTTGGCCGCCCCAATATATATATATATATATATATATATATATATATATATATATATATATATATTGTTTGCTGTGAGAGGGGATTACTATGTAGAAGAAAAACACTCTGGTCTGTTTATACCTCATTTTGAACATATATGTAGTACTAAACCCTGCTGCATATTTTTTTTCTAGTTTGGTGATATTAACAATTCCAGTATCTGCTTCTCTTGTGTGGTAATCATTTTTATATTTCTTTTTCATCTTTCGTTAACTGTTTGGCTTTGGTTAAAACCAAAATTTTCTATATGTTTTAAATTTTTCTCCCCCTTCAGAGGCGGCACGATAATGCCAAGCGGCCAAGGATGCAAGAACTGTTTGCTTTAAACAGGATGATAGACAGAAAGGTGATAATTTCATTACAGCAGTTGAAGGATGCAAATTTAGTAGATGAACAACCTTGATGGAAAGAAATTAAATGTGGTTTTATTTGATGCACATTTTTTTAGGAAAAGATGGTGGAACCTTCCCTCAATGCAAGCATTCCCATGGTCCCCCAAAGCAACATTTCATCTTATCCACCTATGATCCATCAAGTGAACCAGAGTGATCAATTTTCTTTTGAAGGTTTGTGGGTACTATCATTCTAGTTATTTTAGTTGTCAACACATGACACAGATACAATGTTTGATATTTTATCAGTTATTTTGAAACTATTGCGTTTTCCCCCATTTTCAAGTCCGAGGTGCTGCATTTTATAGTAAACTTCATGTTTATATTACAGTTGTACTTGGTTCTGATTTTATGGTGGCTTGCTTAAATGTTAGGTTATTTGGAGTTCTATTTTCTTGATGGCATCAAGGGTTTGTCTGTGCTATACAATTGAGAAAACTTTTTTTTTGAGATATGAGCCATCTTTTGTTATGACAATGTACATTAGTCATCATCATCATACAAGCCTTCTGAGAATGGGGTCGGCTACAGAGAATAAGGAAGTCCCATGAAGGATTTAACAAATTTTTATGATTGGTTGTCAACCTGACGTCAACACTCTATCTTGGTACCAAATTCCTAGCCATGGTAGTTATTAGCATGAGAGGGTCATGCCATAAAACCTGGTGGGTTGTTCGCGGGTAGGTAGACCTACCATTTGGATTTGCAGTTTACCAAGAAGTACCCTCTATGTTTCCCTAAACTATAAAGAGTCATGCCAAAGAGGTAAGATCATACAATTTAATATAGGTAGTGGATTCATGTATGACATATTAAGCCAAAGAGTGAATCGAAATGACAATCCCAAATGACAATGTATATCAGTCGACAAATACTATCTATCTCAGGGTAAACAGCTCAAATAACCTGATGCAAGTGAGCTCCATGATTGATTTTAGATTTTGCATGGCCAGATAACTTAATCATTTAACTTTTTGAATAGCCATGTGCTCCTATTGAAGATGTTCTGTCTTGGTATATCTTATTGAAAGGCCCAGTAGTAAATGCTTGATAAGTAACAAGAGTTGTCCTTTGGCAACAATGAGGTAGATAACATTGTCTTTTAAAATAACATTAGCTTAAAGTTATTGAAGCTAGGATTTGAGCTTGTTCTGAAGAAAGATGATCTTTAACAGATTGGTCATGGTTTGAGATGGAGGATGTTGTCGTCACACTAGGGACGTAAGGACTCTTAGGGTAAGCTTGGCAATTGTTTGGGTAGCGGTTATAAGGTATTTTTAAAGTATTGGTTATGAGGGGTGTGATTTTTGGTTGTTAAGTAGCGGAACTCATGCTTGATAATTTATTAGCGAGCGGTTCTAAAAGCTTTTCAAAAGAATAAAATTACATATATGCTCATATATAAACAAAAGTTCTCTCAAAGCATAATTATATCATTGCCTATTGTCATGTTACAACAAAAAATATTGTCACCCTCAATTTGATGTTATGTGATTAGAAATTTATGACCAACCTAAACTGTTCTTATATTTGTTATTTGTAAATATTAAATTCATGTCATTATCAATTGTTTAAACACATCTGACATCTGTAAGGTGGTAACATATTAATTGAAGATAATAAGAAACTGCTTGTGTGGATTACATTGAAAATCTAAATTGTAGTTGATGACATGTGAAATCACTATCAATTTATCGAAATCAGTTTGGGTTCACATAATATATATGGATCACTAAAAGTAAGATAAACGGCTGTCGGTTGGAGGAAGGAGTATTGTAGACGACCAAAGCAAAGAGGAGAAAGAGGAAATAGGGTATTAGACTATTTTAGCTAGTACTTGTAATTATGTTTTTCAACGAGGGTATAAATGAATGAAAATAAAAGAAATCCTCAAAATCGACCGATTTGGGTGTTTTAAAGACACCCAAAATTATACTACACTAGTTTTGGGGGGGTTTTGAGCTGACCAAAACCAGTGTCTCAAAAAATTACCAAACATGTTTTTTTTAAACACTTCATAAACTGTTGTCTCAAAATCCCTCCAAAACCAGTGAAAACACCATTGCCAATCAGTCCCTTTTAGGTTCTTAGCCACACGGAAGGTTCAATGTGGCCATCAAGGCCTGACTGGAAATGTAGATAGCTCAAGGTGCATTAACGCGGATAACTTCTGGCCATAAGAATTTGAAAAATCCTTTTTTTTTGGTAAGGATGATCTAGCAGAGAATGTCATGCCTTCTTATGTAGAATGTCTTGGTGAATCCATTTTATGGTGTTTGGCAACAAATGTGAATGAGAAAAGCTGTGGTAAGGGGATATTAGGAGAACTTGAAAGTTGAAACACGGTATGTCGATAGGACTCTCAAATATTACTCAGCCACTACAGCGCTTGGTGACTCTTTCTTCCTTGTTTGTCAGACTGTTGTAATTGAGATTCAACATATGCATCCAATGTTTCATATTTCGATATGCAATAAATACACAATTATCATATGGTTAACGCTTCTTCTGACTGGGCGCTTATCTAGATTGAGATCTACAAATCTTATTTTGTGCATCCATAATTGAGATCCAGCATAAACATCCAATGTTTCATATTTTGATACGCAACAAATACACAATTTTCATAAGGTTAACACTTCTGCTGATTGGGCCCTTATCTAGATGGAGATTCATCCAAATCTTATTGTGTGCATCCATATACCCAAACCATTTAGTAGTCCCATACCAGTTCAAGGATACGCATCTGTCCATATGTTCAAATACTGTCTTCCTTGCTATCTTTTCATTTAGCTACACCCTACTATTGTGGGAAAGTTTTAGTGCACAATTCAATTGATGACAGTAAGGGGATCATCTGTGGATCTGATACTGAATTAGGACAATGGTTTTAGTGATTTACCTAGCAGCGTGAATGTGCCACCTCTATACCCTTTTATTCCTATTTTAGACTAAGATATAGAAACATTGGCCATCTTTATTGTAAGAGAGTGAGGGTATGAGAAAGTAAGTTAAGCTTAAATGATTTGAGGCTCTCCTACAATTTCCATGGGAGGGGATTCTATGTTGATACATGACCATGCACCTGTGTTTCAGCTTTTAGATAGTTTAGCAAAGACTGCTGAATCAGATGGGGGGTTAACATCATGTAATTCCTGTTAACTGTTACGTTGTTCACAAAGAAGCAAAAGATAAGTTCCTTATGGGAGGAATGGTCCGAGGATATTCTGAGACAACAACAAAATCTTGTAGAAGATTATGCATTGGCACACAAAATCTATCCTTCTCACTAAAATGAATGGGTCTAAGATTAAAAAGGTTTCGACTTTTCCACAGTTTCTACCAAGTGTCTTCTAATATGTCTATGACATTTTTTGGGATACAACTACTCTATAGAAGACATTTTCTTTAAAAATAAAACACATATATTTAGTTAATGCTTTGTTAAGTTCTTTCTTCTTTTAGGTATTTGATCAAAATTTTATCAGATCATGTTTGTGCAGTACAGATTTATCCAGTATTTTAAAAGACGACCACTTTATGACCTTATACAACCACTCAGGTGTTTCAAATATGTTGCATCTAGGCGGCTAGTATTTAGAGTATGAGATCCTGAAACACCTGTATAGAACGGAAGGCGGCCACCTCAAACCCCTTGACCTACCTTGACTTAAATGTAACACGAATAAGTATTTTTTCTGAGTTTGGAATTTGGGCTAGGCCAAATAACTTTTATATATATATATATATATATATATATATATATATATATATATGCCGAACTCGAGTGACCCTTGTGGTTACCGGGGAGAGGCATAAGTGCCCTGGCTGGGTGGCAAAAGATCGATGGATCGAGCCAAGGTGGCGTATTATACCTTCCATTTATAAATTGTGGAAGTTGGGGACAATGGATCCAAAAGGCATGTAACGCAGCGTGCACAAAAGTTCCGGGCGTTAAGCCGGACATCTCTCTCTCTCTCTCTCTCTCTATATATATATATATATATATATATATATATATATATATATATATATATATATATATCAAGGTAGTCAAAGGCGCACTCGAGGCGCAAAGGGTCCAAATCGCCCGAGGCGCACTTAAGGCGCGCGCCCGAGCGACGTAAGGCTCAAAAATTTTATATATATATATATATTCACATCAGATTTCTACATTGATAAACATGTGTGCTTTAAATTTTCCCATGTCTAGGTTGCAATAACTTTGAATTGAGTGAGTGAGAGAGAAAACAGTAAAAAAAAAGTACATCAGTTAAAAAAATAGTCTAAAAATAGTACAACAGTTAAAAAAACAGTGTAAACATGTTATTTTTTTCACAAGATTTTCAAGGCGCGCCTAGGCGCGCCTTAGCTATTCCAAGGCGCTCGGAAAAGGCGCACATAGGCGCGCCTCAGGTGCGCCTTAAGAATTGCGCCCCGCCTGGAGTGTCCTGAGGCGCTACCCCTGCGCCTAGGAGCAAGGCGAGCCTGAGACGCGCCTTTGACTACACTGATATATATAGTTAATTTGATAGGAACAATAGCCTTTTCTCTCTCAGTTCATTTTCCATTTCCTTCCTTTCCAACCCACTATGTCCCATCTCCGTCTCAGGTTCCAATAGGCGCTGCCATATGCTAATAGGTAAATTTCTCTATTTCTCTAGCTCTCCTCTTCTCTTACCAACTCTCTCTCTTTTTATTTACCTTTTTTTCTCCAACACAAAGATCCAAGGACCCAGCACTAACAATTAATTTATGAAGGTTTGACGGTTCTCTCTCTCTATCTCTCTCTCCTCTCTCTCTCTCGCTTTATTACTCTTCTTTTTTTGTTTTAACGGTTTTTTGTTCCCTCTTACGTTGTTTCCCTCAACTCAGTTGGAGTATTTTCAAATTATTTTCCTCTTTCTTACTTTTTATATTCTAAATTTTAATTATGATATATTTGTTGTTGATTTATGCTTAGAAAGATCCGTACTAGTAGTATTTACTTGTTTTTTGATTCGATACTTAATTTCAGTTAACGTTGAAGTCTCACACTTTGCCTCCACGATGCACAACAAGATCATCATAGAATTTGAGCCCCAAATCACAAGAAGTTCCAAGCATAAACCACAAGCTTGCCTTAACTTACCTACCGCATACCTTAATTTTAGTCTCGAGCCCCCTGCCTATGCGTTCTAACCATCACTACCTCGCCACCTTGAGGCCACTTCTAGGCCTTTTGATCCTCACACCTCGCCACCACGTGCCACCTTAACAAGCATGAGTTCACCACTTTGGCTTGTAATTGCAGTAGAAACTAATAGGTGTATTGATTTTCTGTGTTTGATATATTTTTGTGTGGGAACATATTAAACTCTAATCATAGTTAGACTTGTTACTATGAAGCAAGATAGTGGTTATTGTTAAGAGACAATTACTGATAGTCCCATACCATTACTGTAAGGGATATATATAGTTACATACCCATGTACTCATACTATTCTTTATTTTCCATCTCTGAATTCTTATGATTACATTGTATCATAGCACTTATCTCTCTCTAAACCCTAATCCCCAAATTCCCTTTTCCTAATCCTAATTTCCATCTCCCATTTCAAAATTTATATCTCAAAACTCTAATTCCATAAAAAAAAATCATCGAAGTCATCCATAAAAATACATCAAAATCAGGAAAAACCAATCAAATTTGACAAAAAATTAGTTCGAAACCCTAAATTTGAGTATCTGATTGAAACATAGCTCCTTTGAACCCTAATTTCCATCGTCGTCGTCCTCAACATCGAGGAGCCATGGAAGCATCTGGGCTAGCTTCGAGTTGATAGCAACTTCTGCTTGAGTAATGGGTCATCCTCAAATGCTTGATCAGCATTGATCTCGTCTGCTCCTATCTAGATCTAGCCATGGTCATGGCGACTTCGACTTCAAGTTCTGAACTGAGATCGCTCTTGATCGTGGTGCTTGTCTTCTTCGAGTCTTAATTTCTTCCTCTTCTTCGAGTCTTAATTTCTTCCTCTTCTTCGTGCTCCAACATCCAAGCCTGGTTGAGCACTTAAAACCCTAACCCAGGATTTGATAATATCCTTCACACTAGTAGACCCTCGTTTGCATATCATGGTCTGTCTCACGTTATTATCGACTCTTCATCTATTATTTGTTCCTCTAGCTATGTTGCTCGATCCTCGTATGCACACCAGGGTCGGTCTTATCCATTTAGTGGCTTTTTGTCTATTGATTCTTTTAGCTCATGCCAGAATTGGTGTTCTTGGCACAAGCGATATGGACAACGCTCCACCCAGGACGACCCAGGACGGTCGGGCTTTTGTCAAGCGCGTGGCTCAGGAGGTTGCATTTGACAGACTTTATGCACGATCTTTGCATCGTCAAGCTATTATGGTTGATGCGACTACTTCTGACACTTCATCTGTAGCAGGTAGTTCTTCACTTCCTCAACACTCACAGGTCAAATTTCAGCACTTCCAGCAATTCTAGAGTATTTTTCAGCTACACGGTCCTTTGGACGTTGCCTATGCTAGCTCTACCTTTACTGTTTCCACAAGTATATCTTCTACCTCCTTGATTGTAGACTCGGGGGCTTATTTTAATGACTAGTGACGCTTCAAGATTTAGCAGCATTACACATGTTCTGTCTGTATCTATTTTTATGTCTCATATAACATTATTACCTATTGTTTGTTGCATACACATCTGATTTACTCACTTTACCGTTCTCGATGTTTATCATGTTCTCTGGTTGACCATGAGTCGATTGTCGGCTTCTCATTTAATCGACATGTCCTGTATTGTTTTCTTCACCGTCACCTCTTGCACTATACATGATCCTTATACGAAGATGGTTGTTTGGGACAGGGTATAGATGCAATGCTCTTTACTAAATGGATCTTCCATTTTCGCTGCCCATTGATGTTACTACTTGCTCAGATCTTGCTACACAACCTTCCATGTGTGATGTCTGGCACAGAAGATTAGGTCATCTGTCACTTCCTATACTTAAATTATTGTCTTCTTTGGGTATATTCATGATCGTCATGTTGCTAGTCATTTTCTATCAAGTGATTATGTTTTTGTTTCTCCTTCTCTGATGTTTGGGGACCCTTTTGTCATATATCAGAGGGAGAAAACATATATTATTTCATATTTGTTGATGATCATTTTCGATTCACTTGGCATCGCAAGTTTGGGGTTTTCTCGAAGTATCTCGAGTTTGTAAAGATGGTTGAGACCCATTTCTCTTGCAAGGTCAAGGTACTTCGCTCAGATTAGGGGGAGTACACATCACATCAATTTTGTGAATATCTTGTTTCCGAGTGGAGTACGCTTGCGTAGTTTTATTGTCCTCGTGCTCATCGGCAAAATGTTGTTACAGAGCGTCGTCATATCCTTGATATCACTAGGATGCTTCTTTTGTCAGCTTTTGTCCTATTCATTTTTTGGGAGAACCTGTCCTTTACTAGTATGTTTTTTATTAACATGATTCTGACTCCTGTTCTCGATAGTGTCTCTCTATCATCTTTTATATGGTCATGTTTCGATTATTGTGGTTGTACTTATTTTGTTCAGTTATCCTTGACTGAGTGAGACAAGTTGTCTTTCACGTGTGATGCTTGTGCGTCTTTGGGTATAGTCCTCAACAGAAGGGCTATTGATACTATGATCATGTTGCTATACATCTTCGCATCTCTGGTCATGTCAATTTTTTGGAGAGTATTTCTTATTATGCTTTACCACATCCTCCAGTTCCTTTACCACCATCCACACACGAGGAACTTGTTTTTCTTGATATTGAGACTACATCACCACCTGCTACATATGCTCCGCCTGCTCACCTGCTCCGTCCACACGTAAACATGTTATTCGTGTTTACTCGTGTATTGATCGTTCTATTTTTACTTTTGAGTCTACTATACCACCTGTCCCGAGGATCCTGTTCCACCAATTGTATTGCTTTTGCGTCGCTCTAGTTGTCCACATCGCTTGCCTAATCGTTTGACACTTTTACCACCTTGACTCCTACACTTCAGTCTTTTCTAGCAGATATTTTCGGTCATTGGGATACCATATGTACTAGGAGGCTATTATTATTCCTGAGTGGCAGGCAACCATGTTTTTGGAGTTACGAGCTTTGGAGCACTGGGATCTTATACCCTTACCTACTGGTACATGCCATATTAGCATATTAGCTGCAAGTGGGTGTACAAGATCAATACTCTTGATGGTACCATTGACAAGTACAAGGCCATGCTAGTTGTTCGTGGTTTTCTTCAATAGTATATGTTGACTATAATGCGACCTTAGCTCCTGTTGCAAAGAGGACTACTCTTTGGACTCTTTTTGTTATTTCTTCTGTCCGTGTCTGGCCTATATCTTAGAAGGATGAAGAATGTATTTCTATATGTGATTTATCTGAGGACGACTATATGACTCCTCCTCTTGGTTTACTTCATTCTATTGGCCAAGTCTGTCATCTTCTTAAGGCCTTATATAGCCTAAAGCAGGCACCTCATACATGGTTTTCCAAATTTACTTTTGTTATTCATGTTGCTAGCTTTTTGAGAAGAATGTATTTCTTTATGTGATTTATCTGAGGATGACTATATGACTCCTCCTCTTGGTTTACTTCATTCTATTGGCCAAGTCTGTCATCTTCGTAAGGCCTTATATAGCCTAAAGCAGGCACCTCATACATGGTTTTCCAAATTTACTTTTGTTCTTCATGTTGCTAGATTTTTTACGAGTTCTTATGAACCTGCTCTGTTCACATACCCTTTTGGGATACTGCTTCTACTCTATGTTGATGATATGATTATTCTTGGTAGTAGTTTTGCACACATTATGCAAGTCAAGCAACACTTGCATACACAATTTGAGATGAAGGATCTTGGTCCTTTTCACCATTTTCTTGGTTTGGAGGTTGATCATTCAACTCGCGGATACCTTCTCTCTTAACAGAAGTTCATTGGCAAGATACTTGATAGAGCAAAGTTGACTGATAGCTGCACAATGTCTGCACCTCTTGAGTTGAATCTCAAGATGCATTCTAATGATGGAGATTTGTCTTCCAAAACCTTCTCGATACAAACAGTTAGTTTGCATACAGGCTTATCTCATTACCAGTCGTCCTAACATTTCGTTCATGTTGTTAGTCAGTTTGCTTATGCGCCTCGTACTATACGTTATGCTGCTATACTGAGGATTCTTTGCTATATATAGGGCACTAGAAATATGTTCTTCTTCTTCTTTGTGCGTCATTGTCAATCTTCGGGCTTATTTTGATGCTGATTTGGCTGGTGATATCATTGATTGGAGGTCTATTATTGGATTTTGTGTGTTCCGTGGTGTAATTCTTTGATTTCGTAGATTTCTTTTAGAAATCAAAGAAGTAGGATGTGGTTTCTAGATCTAGTGCTGAGAGGATGACTATTGGGCTAATGGCTGCTACTATTGTTGAGATCACTTTGCTTCGTTGGATTGTTTATAATATGGGTCTTACGGTTTCTGATCCTACTCCTCTGCATTGCAACAATATTAGTGTCGTTCAAATTAACTGCAACACTGAGTTTTTCACGAGAGGACGAAACACGGAGAGATTGATTGTCACTATATTAGACAACAATACTTGTTGGGACCGTCTCGCTACCACATGTTACTTCTCTGATGCAGAAGGTAAACTTTTTCATGAAGACCCATACAATTTAGAGATACTCTATGTAAACTCTATGGTTGATCCGCTTGAGTTTGAGAAGAGGGGGGGGGGGGGGGGGGGGTGGAGGGGTGGTGTTAGTTAGTTAGTAGATTGTTGTTGCTTTCTTTTGTATTTGCCTCCTACCAAACTCACATTGTTCTACTATCGTGAGTTTGAGGGAAGATGTTTCAGACAATTACTCATAGTCCCATACCAGTTACTGTAGGGTTAGGGTATATATACCCACACACACGTACTATTCTTTTTCAGTCCATCTCTGATTCGTATGGTTCTATCAGTTATTTCTTATATGCTTTGTTTATCAGGAAATCATCTGCTAGCTTTAAATTAATTTATTGCTACTGCTTGTATTATCACCAAGTCTCTCTCTCTCTCTCTCTCTCTCTCTCTCTAATTTCATTTGCCTATTCTGCTCTAGATGTTGATTTCTGTCCTCTCATGTTTTATTTCTTATCGTGTGCAGTTATATTTTGTCTTGTTACTCATAATATTTTTCTTTTCTTTTTTCTTAACTAGTCCCAGTTTTGGATAATGCAACGCAGCAGCTTATGGATAGAAATATGCAAATTCTTGATATAATTTCAAATAATCTTGCTGCATGCAAGGTATGTAACCATGCTATTCAAACTATCATATTGAGGTATATATTTGTCTAGCTGTTCATCTAAGCCTCTGATGCAATTGTGTTTATTATTCCGTCAAGTATCAGCCCACACTGCTGATATTTTGCACAACTTTTCTTATCGGAGTTGGGGGTGCAGGGTTGGGGTTGGATTAAGAATGATGTATAGGCCTATACTGCTGATATTTTGCACAATGTTTCTTCTCGGAGGCCCTTAGTAGATGAAAAGTCAGGATTTTGGAGTTTGTTTTCTTCTACATACTAAAAACCACTATTTGCCACTATTTGGGAGAATAACAAGACAATATACCAATTGTTCCTAACATATTTAGAGGGTAGGCAAGCTTAACTACCAATAAATTGAATCAAACTCAGTGGAATTGCTGGGAAGATATATGACATCATGTATGTAGCTGCAGCAACTCTCATTGTTGTTATGACACTAACAGTTGGAGAAATAGGCTTGATACAAGTCAAAACATTTTGTAAAGATAACCAAACAATGCATAATGGTTTCAAGAAATTTCTCCCCTTTATGCACTTGTTTGTCAACATGCACTGACACACGTTTGGCCGAATTTGGGTATGATTTGCCTCGGACATATACAAAATTCTAAAGAACGTGGAGTGCAATATAGATAGATAGATAGAGAGAGAGAGAGAGAGAGAGAGAGACGGTAAGGTGTTACAATCTAGGATGATCCCCTGACTATGTTGGGTCAATATTAGTTACATGTGATCTTCCAATTGCTTCTCTGCACGCAGATCCTCAATTTTTTTGCATCTTTTTTACATTCATCGCTCAGATCGGTCTCTAGTTGGCTTTACTCGGACTGGCCGTCAATCCCAAGATCATTTATCCGAGTAGAACACAACTCGAGATCCAACTCTTAATTAGTTGCTATCTGAATTATTTTGTCTCTAGTTGGCTTTACTCGGACTGGCCGTCAATCCCAAGATCATTTATCCGAGTAGAACACAACTCGAGATCCAACTCTTAATTAGTTGCTATCTGAATTATTTTGGTTCATCCTCCCTTTAAATTAAGCGTTTATTAAGTGTTTTACATCCCCAGGTGGATTCTCACTTATTGGCTTCCTAGCCACTTGTGTCTTCAAGTGGTGACCACTTTAGCCTAGAGCTGGACCTAGGCTATAATTTTTTGGGGTGGGGGTGTTTGGGGGGTGGGGTGGGGGGGGGGGGGTTGGTTGCAAAATACCTTACATTTTAAATCAAGGGGATGTGTAGGATTGAACTTGACACCTCTTGTTCAAAACCATGTATACTTACTACTTGGACTACAACTTATTTGTGAATTTGGTATAAACTATGTAGCACATATACTCTCATCCTAGTAACGTGTCCCGTATCGGACACCGACACTTCTGGACACTCTTCAGACGTGCCAGTCACTTATTTTTACATGTCATCACTTATTTTTACATGTCATCGTACTTCTATTTTAAATCAAGCACAAATACTCCAACCAAGGGTACGCGTCACTATGTGTCTTCATATTTTTGTTTGAAATCGGGTCGAACACTCTCTCAAAATAAGGACATGCATAGAACACATTTATAGTGTTTTTGCTTCAAAATAAATGTAAAAATCAAATATCAAACTTAAAACTAAAAGCATTTTTTATGTGGCTTTGTAAGTTCATGTAATTTTATTAAGAAAAAATAAATGATATACAAGAAGTGTTGGGACCTAAGATGTCCCACTTTAAATATACAAAAAATATCCCCGAACCCCTACATATTCTACTTCTCACATAAGCCTATTAGTCTCGCCCTTGGTAATCCTAGTATTGGCCCTCAACTTCCTACTGGCCCCTCCACCTCGCGTTCTAAAGTCCTCCTCACTCTCTCTCTCTCTCTCTCTCTCTCTCTATATATATATATATATATATATATATATATATATATATATATAAAAGGAGAGATCGGGATCTCCGTACTTAAGCATCCTTACATGTTCTCCGAAATAGTTGTCGTTTGATTATTATTTTTGACCGTTTAAATTAGATCTTTAAACTATCCAATTTCTCGCAAGATTTTGATCTAATATGTGCGGTCAAAAATACAATCCAATGGCTGCTATTTCGGAGAACATGCGGGGAAGCTTAAGAGCGGGGATCCCGATCCCTCATATATATATATATATATATATATAGAGAGAGAGAGAGAATAAGGGAGGTGAGGTGGCACCTCACTCTCAAAACAAGGGTGGCGGTGATGTGGCACAATCACAACCACACAAACGAGGGGAGGGGGTTAAGTGCAATTTGCCAATTATCGTTTGTGTGGTTGTGATTGTGCCACGTCACCGCCACCCTTGTTTTGGGAGTGAGGTGCCATCTCACCTCCCTTATTCTATATATATATATATATATATATATATATATATATATATATATATATATACACTAGTGGTAATGTGGCGGACCGCCTTGGAGTAGACCAAGGTTCGAATCCTCCCTCCGCCGACTGGGTGGCTCTTATAGCCATGGGTGGGAGCCAAGGTATATATCAAAAAAATAATAATAATAAATAAATAACATGTCTTATCCTAGATATTTGAAAAAATGCATGTCGCGTTATCCATGTGCTTCGTGTGCGTATTATGTGTCGCGTCAATTATAAATTTAAGTGTACATTATCATACATATAGCTAAATAATAGGAAACTGAAAACGTAGGAAACTGAAAACGGCCGCCCCCATTGGGCCTAAGGTGCTTGTTGACACAACCATATATATATATATATATATATATATGTGTGTGTGTGTGTGTGTGTGTGTGTGTGTCAGGTTATCGGGGAAATATAAAAATGTCGGATATCCATTTTAGTCAACTAAACTGCTAACATAAATTGCAAGCACAAATATAAGAAACTGCTAGCACTAAAATGATGTATCAAGTATTTTGAGTGTCTTAAGTAATGCAATTAGGACAAATATATAAAATTGATTTAGGAGTAACTAATGAAGAGTCTAGTTAGACAAATAAAAAAAATTGATTTAGGATAAATAAATTAAGAGTAGGAACACTTAAAATATACAAGTTAAAATCCACTTTAAGAGAGTAACTAATTCAACACTTTTACACTTAATAGAGCCTTTACCTCAATAAACAACAAGAAAGTGGGTAATCCTAGTAGACTTAAATGACTGTATAATGTTTATCTAATTCTAATTTGGTAGAATTGAACAAAGTAGGTTAATTATTAGTCACGGTCTAATAAGTCTTCTCAAGGCACTAGAATTGTTTGTCAATTGATAGTGAGCCTTAGGAAATGTGGCGTGGACAAATCAACGTCCGGGTTTGTGTTGTGAATACCTTAGTTCTCTCGCACTAGTAATCACCACTCAGTGATGGTGATCCTTATTATCAAAGACTTACTGATGTTGATCCTTATAACCAAAGAATTACTGGCAAAAAACATTCATTACAGATATACGAATAGATGACCTTGAGAGAGAGAAAATGGGATGCAGTCAAGGCTTCTGTTACAGGGGGACTGAAAGTATATAGCTAAATAATAGGAAACTGAAAACGGCTGCCCCCATTGGGCCTAAGGTGCTTGTTGACACAACCATTATATATATATATATATATATATATATATATATATCAGGTTATCGGGGAAATATTAAAATGTCGGATATCCATTTTAGTCAACTAAACTAACAGCTAACATAAATTGCAAGCAAAAATATAAGAAACTGCTAGCACTAAAATGATGTATCAAGTATTTTGAGTCTCTTAAGTAATGCAATTAGGACAAATATATAAAAATTGATTTAGGAGTAACTAATGAAGAGTCTAGTTAGACAAATAAAAAAAAATGATTTAGGATAATTAAATTAAGAGTAGGAGCACTTAAAATATACAAGTTAAAACCCAATTTAAGAGTCTCAATAACACTTAAAACACTTATGGAGCCTTTACCTCAACTAGTAAATGCATGTGCGTTGTAAGTAAAATATTTTTTTCTAATATTGTTGAAAATAGTTTAAATATTTGTAAAATAAGATTTGTTATATATATATATATATATATATATATATATATATATATATATATATATATATATATAGAGAGAGAGAGAGAGAGAGAGAGAGAGAGGAGGAGGGATCCGCATCCCCCCATTTTTGCATCCCCCCAGCATCTCCATGATAACAACCATTGGATCTTGTTTAAGTCATATAATCTTAACCATTAAAAAATGAATGGTTAAGACTCCTCTCTCTCTCTCTCTCTCTCTCTCTCTCTCTATATATATATATATATATATATATATATATAATATGTTTGTAAAACTGTGGATATATGTTTAGATATAAAAAAATAGTTTAAATATATTTTGAATATTGAATATATTTTTATTTGGATTTGTTATATATATCTTTACATACATTTGAATATATGTGTTAGGTAATTATAATGATTTAAAGATGTTTCTATGTAAGGAAAACACGTACAGGGGTAGTTAGAATTTTTTTTTAATTATTAATTACTTGAGGATTAATAATTATAATTACGTGAAGAAAATAGTGGGTTACGGATGATGAGGAAAAGAGTGGGTTACGGATGATGAGAATGAAGTTGGTTTTAGATTTTTTTTTAATTAACCGTTAGTTTTTTTTCTTTTGCTAATTAAATTGGTTAAATATTTATTAACGGTTTCGACGGATAAGATGAAAGTTGGTTTAAAGTTTTATTTATCTCCCGTAAGTAATTTTTTTATAAAATTTAATTGGATAAGTATTTACTTACGGCTTAGACGGCTCACTTTTTAGCCGTTTTGAAGCCGATAAACAACAACAAAGTGGGTAATCCTTGTAGACTTAAATGACTGTGTAATGTTTATCTAATTCTAATTTTTGGTAGAATTGAACAAAGTAGGTAATTATTAGTCACGGTCTAATAAGTCTTCTCAAGGCACTAGAATTGTTTGTCAATTGATAGTGAGCCTTAGGAAATGTGGCGTGGACACATCAATGTCCGGGTTTGTGTTGTGAATACCTTAGTTCTAGCACTAGTAATCACCACTCTGTGATGGTGATCCTTATTATCAAAGACCTACTGATGTTGATCCTTATTACCAAAGAATTACTGGCAAAAAACATTCATTACAGATATACGCATAGATGACCTGATTGAGAGAAAATGGGATGCAGTCAAGGCTTCTGTTACAGGGGGAACTAGGGGGAGGTTCATGTTCCAACTAGTCAGTAAACTGAAAAATATGAAACTTGCATTCAAGGCTTGGAAAAAAAAAAAAACACCCCCTAATACTAATTTTGTACATGTTGGTTCACGTTGGATTGAGATTTTTAATATCAGATGTTGTGCATCAGGGACATGTCAAGACATTTTAAAATGTCGGATGAATGTCTTATATATATATATATATATATATATATATATATATATATATATATATATATAATGTATATCTGGAATAAAATGTTGGATATTATATATACTAAATTTATGAAGTATATCTTATTTAATGGAGGAAGGAGAATGTTTGATTTTGGGTAAACCTAAAAGGGGATTTCTTTTCTTCTTTTTCCATTTTGTGAGACATTGGTTCGAATCCAGGATATCCTCAATAACCTTCATCAACCCCAATTGCTGGGCCACCCACTAGTAGCTAAATCTAAAAGAGGATTACTAAAAGGGAAGTTGCAGATAAGTGGAATGAGATGTTGCAAAGCGAAATCACCGAGAAGGTGATCAAAAATATTATTGATCAAGATGACAACAACAAAGCTCTTTGCACAGATACATTTATAGCCAAGTTTTTAAAAACTGTTTTGGAGGAGATCCAGAATTTTTAACACTTCCATAGTGGCTAATTGCTAACTCAGATCAATCACAATCACTCCGGTGCCTAAGGTGAAAACAACTAGGAGGATACAAGACAATAGACGAACGTATTTTTTGCAATTTGTGTAGAAAATAATCACAAAACTCATGTGGTAGGATGAAGGCATTGTCAAGAGCCACCTTCTCTTTCCTAACCAAGCAACCTTCTTCCAGGAAAGACACATCAAATATTAATGTCAGCCCATTCGTTACTCAGAAGTTTAGACAGAAAAGGTTATGGCAAATGTTGCATAAAGATGGATCTCGTGGAAACCTATCATATTGTAAATTAGAAATTTTATTTGCCATGTGTTGGAGTGTACAGGGTATCATCATCCTTGGATAAAGCTGAACAAGGAACATATTCCCACACCAATATACCCTCATTGACTAGTGTGTGTTCCCATCAGGTTTTTCTCATTGCTTCAGAGAACTAATACAAGGGGATCCTCTATCCCCTTGTCTCTTCTCACTAGAAGATATTTCCAATTTGCTAGACATTGAGGCCAAAGGACATTTCACACTCGCTATATGCTTATGATTTTTCTCATTGCTCCAGAGAACTAATACAAGGGGATCCTCTATCCCCTTCTCTCTTCTCACTAGCTATGGAAGATATTTCCAATTTGCTAGACATTGAGGCTAAAGGACAGTTCACACTCGCTATATGCTGATGATTTTCTGATTTACTTTAAGGCCAAATAACAATCCTAGCAAGGCATGCTTTCTGTGCAACCTGTTGACATTGTGTAGAATAAAAATAGAAGTGTGTTCAAATTGGAAAGGATCAGTCATGGGACACAAGTGGCTATTCGGTTGAATTTGAGAAAGATATAGGAAGCTTAAAGCAAGTCTGTTCAAAAGGACGACCAAGCCAATCCCAAAGAACTATAATATTTTAGAAATTGGGGGATACGGTCATGGAAAATGTAACATATGGGGGAGATAGAGCTATCGTATAAATTGTATATGTTTTTACTCCAGCAATAAAACAATTACATTTCCGTGTGTGTGTGTGTGTGTGTGTGTGTGTGTGTGTGTGTGTGTGTTGGGGGTGTGCAAGAAGATCTACTTCCTTGATTTCTTCCCAAGTGTAGAGCAATCAAAATGCACTAGAAAAAGAAGAAAACGTCAAAGCACATTATTGATACCATCTTTTATTTATACTTGGATCATTTCGGGTGAAACCTCAACAATAAATACTTGAACATGCTTTTCCCATCTATGAGATATAGACCCCTTATTGTGATTCTTGATCCATTGACACTTAGCTCTTGAGCTAACTCAATCTCTTCTAGTAATATACAGATTTGAGTTAGCTCGGTTTACTTTATACCGAATTTGAACACTTATCTCCCTCCTGCAACCATTGACACTTAGCTCCTAAACTAACTCAATCCGCCCCTTTCTTATGATTCTTAGCTGTAAAATGTTGAAATGCTAGTTGAATAAACTGTAAAACAAGAAAATGAGACCTGGATTTCATGTTAATTATAACCAGAATTAACTTAGATAGTCTGAATAGAAGAACTTAAAAGAATGAATGAAAAATTATATAAGTAGGCCTAAAAACAAGTTACAAGTTGTCTTTCCAGATCTTCAGAATTCTTTTTTCACGTCAACTTTGTTAAGTTGACACGTCCTTTTGTATTTCCATCTAGGCCAATCTTGTGAGATGTTACTTTCTTTTGATTTTAACACACCCTGATATTCCCAAATATAAATAAACCATGGTGCAATGAAATTTATGTTAAGCATAGACCAAACTTATACGTAGGAAAAGTTAATTGAAACATTCCTTTCCAATAATATTACTAATAAATTGTCAATGTTTTGAACTTTATTTATCTGTGACATGCATGCATAGCCACTTCTGTATGTTTATCACTCTTTTGATGCATATGTTTTAGGTTATGTTAATCTCTCACTTTGATACAGATACAAGAGAATATTGATCTCTTCTGTCTTGCAAAGGAGGACATCAAGACAGTTTTACATAAGTAAGACTAAATCTTTTACCTTAGTAGGTGGAAAGAATGGTAACTGAAATATATGTATTTTTAAACATTTTCTGCAGCATGAGCAATATGCCCGGTAAAATGGGCCTGATGCCGCCTTTTCCAGTGTCAGTAAAATAGGTAGGTCTTCTGAATGAAATGATTATGAGTCAAACACAGGTAAAATTCCGCCGGATTTCTGACTGGTGAATTTTATGCTTATTGTGGAATCATATGTTTCTTGAAAGCTTCTCCTTGGTAATGAAGCCCTTGTTTGTACCCTACTTTTGCCAAAGCCTTAATGAGACAAGCTCAAGCCAAGACAATCCATAATGTATCATTAGCTAACCAAGCTCAAGCCAAGCATCATTATCTTAACCAAACCAAACCAAACTTGAACCTTTCTTTTCCGGCTCGTTTGGCTCGTTGTGCAACCCTAGTGTCGGCTATGGAGCATAAGAAACTCTATACAAGATATGACAATTTTTTTATGACCAATTGTCGACCTGACATCAACTCTCTACTTTGTGCCAAATTCCTAGCCAAGGTTGTCATAAGCACGAGAGAGCCATGCCATGCAACCTAGACGACCAATTGGTTGGTAGGTCGGATATGGAGCATAAGAAACTCTATAAAAGATGACAATTTTTTATGACCGACTGTCGGCATGATGACAACTCTCTACATTGGTGTCAAATTCTTAGCTAAGGTTGCCATAAGGATGAGAGCGTCATGCCATGCAACCTAGACAGCCAGTTGACCTATCTTTTAGCTATGCAGTTTAGCTTGTACAACCAAGGAGCATCATCCAAGTTCTCTAGACTATAAAGAGTCTAGATGAAGAGGGAGGATGTAACATTTAACCATCTCCTCACACCCATAATAGATATACTTATGATTGTCTTTCTCAGTTCATCACAATTTTGGAAATCTCTTGCCATTAGCTTCTAAAGCTGCTATTCTCTCCCCCTTGCTCACCAATTAGTTGCCGGTCGGTTTCTTTTCTTTAGCATGGTTTCAGTTAATAAGCATTAAGCCCTAAGATACTGAATCCCTCAAAAACAGTATATTAACAGAGACTAGAGTTGTTGATTTGTAATTGACCTTAGAAAGACATTAAACTCAAGGGTTCAAGGTCAGTTAGACCTTCAAGAGCCTTATATGGTTACTGAAATTGTGGAACCCTCTAGCCATATTGACTTGTAATTGAAACTGAAATTGTGGAACCCTCTAGCCATATTGACTTGTAATTGAAACTGAAAATTGATCAGCTCATATATGGCTTGTCCTTGAAAAGACACGTACCTGGAGGGATTTTGTTTTAAGAAAGAATAAAAGGGTCCAAGTTGATCTACAATATGAAGATGAACCTAATGAAACACCATTAATTTCGAGGTAATTATGATCTTCCACAACGCTTCTGAACATTAGTCTGCTACTGGAGTGCTACAGTACTTATTTCTTTTCATTTATATTATAACAAAAGCAAGGAAAAAACAATAGGAAGGGATGAAGCACGGGTGCTCCATTTACAAAGGTGTAATTGTGTCTTGTACCAGGTACTTACTGGGCACGGATGCACCTTGGGTACGGGTGGGTACATACCGCATGCTTATCAGAAAGTTTATTTATTTGTATTCCAATTTAAATTTGGGTACTTTATTGATATATTTTTTGGCACTTTCTAGTGCAAATAATTGGATTATGACTTTATTCTTTAAAATTTAGCTTTGATACATTTGTTTTAGAAATCAACTTTCTTTATTTTTAAACTTAACTACATAGTTTTAAAATTTAAATTCATTTGTTGACTATGGTAAAAGAAATTTACACTCTTATAGATTTTACTTTAGTCATGAAAATGTGTTTCGAGTCTACACACACACACCATATCCATACTAACACACACACACACACTCACACACACACCATATCCATACTATGGATTTTGGAATTGTCGTACTGACATGCCAGCTACATGTCGTACCCAGTAATCTTAGCAGTACCTATACGTCATAGATTGGAACTGTTTAAGCCAACATTGCAAATATTTGTGCTGTGGAAAGTTCCCCCGCGTTTAATTAATGGTAATTACGAAAAGAAGACATAATACAAAGATAACTCTAAGAACAAAAAGAAAATACACTATACAAACTCTCAAATGAAATCGGTAGTGTTGGTTTTTCAAAGCTTGTCGTAGCTAGAAGGCATCGTTTTCCCCAATAAGAATGTAACGTATTTTGATCTTCCTCTTGTCTTCGGAGCAATAATCTCGCTTTGAAGATGCAAATAAAGATGATATCGTCACAAAATTGTAATCTCGGCTACCAATAGTTGCTACCTGTACCCTCAAAATCGTAATCTTGGAGACTGATAGTTACTCGTCCAAGGAAGAACTTACCGGATTTGAATCCAAATGCTGATGGTGCTTCTCAGTGTTGGATACACATGTAGAGATGTTGCCCAAAGCTAGAATCGCATGCATAGATGTTGTCTGGCACCTGAATCACAAGCTAATGTGTTGCCAACATTGAAATCATATGTCGTAGTGTTGCCCAGTTTTGGATCCGTATCTGGATGTTGTAG
>JAYESA010000001.1:69017835-69152835 GCA_036927795.1 Iris macrosiphon
CTTCTGGCGATAGCGCCATTTGAGCTCATCCATGCTCTTAAGGTCCGGGATTATTGCGTAGTAGGGACTCGAGGGAAATGTATGTTGGGGGGCATACGCATCGGGGTCAACCTATTGCATGCTAGTGGGGATTCTGAATTTGGTAGGAGGGGGGTTGTCGCGGCGGTACTTCCGCAGCACGACGTCTTCGACCTTCTTCCTCAAGAAGCCTATTTTGAGTATCAAGTGAATGAGGTTATTATTTTTATATTACAACATTTTGTGTGAGTTCATGTAGCCTACATGTAGGGTCATACATTATAGTAGAGGAGATCTTAGATCTGGCATAAACACTGCTCTATGTAGGGGTGAGCGGGGTCATCTTATAGTTCTTTTTTTTGTGCCTATGTTTTTCCAGTTTATGGCTGTGTTTATGTGAGCAGTGTTTATGCCTAGAATTTGTAATATGGGGAATTTGTAAGCTTAAATTTGAGAATTTGTATATGCAGTGTTCATTCTGTTCATTCTGACATGGGAATTTGTAAGCTGATTTTTTTTAATGTTATTATTTACTTGTATTAATAATTTTTACAAGGCGCAACCCACTTTGGCTCACGAAATCGAATAAGTGGTATTAAATTTTTCTTTAGAAGGCCTGACCCACATAACCGAATCAACCGAAAATCAAACAATTTCAATTCGGTTCAGTTTGGTTCGATTTTTTGAATATGGTTCGGTTTTCGGTTTTGTGAAAATAGGTTTTCGGTTTTTAGGTTATCGGTTCGGTTTGAAGCGAACCGAACCGTTGCTCACTCTTAACTGCAACTTTTGATTGCCTTAAATATCTTTTACGCCAATGATTGACTTTTCGTGAGCACGATGAAACTGAAGGATCTTCAAATCGGGACAACTTTCTTGAAGTTCTTTACTTTCTTGCAGAACACAATGATAATGTCGACCGAGTTGTCTTTGAAAATGCTCCTAGCAATCATAGAATTGAGTTTTCCCAAAATTCAAAAAAAAATTATCAATGCGGCTTCATTTATGACCACGAAAGCTATTCTCCAAGAGATTGGGCATGAAATTTTCTCGATTTTAGTTGATGAATCACTTGATATCTCTGTTAAAGAACTGGCGGTAGCTTTACGTTATGTGGATAAACATTGTTGTGTCGTTGAGTGTTTTATTGACATTGTACATGGTTAGGAAGACTTCAGCATTGACACTAAAGACAGACATTGATTCTTTTTTTTTCAAGCAGGGCTCGAGTATAGCAAGTCTACGAGGAGAAGGCTATGATGGCGCTAGCAATATGCGTAGGGAGTACAATGGTCTCAAAAGTTTGATTTTGAAAGAGAACAATTTCGATTTCTATATCCATTGCTTTGCTCATCAACTACAATTGACACTTGTAGCCGTTTAAAAAAACACACAAGAGGATCACCTCATTCTTTAACCAAGTTGTGATTTTGTCAAATATTGTTGGAGCCACATACAAACATCGAGATATTCTTCGGGAGATAATTTGAAAAGATTATTGAAGAAATTTATAGTGGTAAGAGAGACGGGGAGAGGTTTGAATCAAGAATCAACTTTGAAACGAGCCAGTGACACGCGTTAGGGTTCGCACTATGGTACACTTTTGAGTTTGGTTGGCTTGTTTTCCTCGGTTATAGACGTGTTTCATATTATTGAAGAGAATGGTTCAGATAATAATCATAGAGGTGAAGCAACTG
This sequence comes from Iris macrosiphon, assembly GCA_036927795.1. Classification (NCBI taxonomy): domain Eukaryota; kingdom Viridiplantae; phylum Streptophyta; class Magnoliopsida; order Asparagales; family Iridaceae; genus Iris; species Iris macrosiphon. Next base: position 69,019,551 of record JAYESA010000001.1, read on the forward strand.
ATTTGTTGGATACCATGTAATATTTTTAGTTGGCTAAATTACTCTTGATGAAAGAAATTTTGGAAATTACAAATGACTTGTCTGAAATGTTACAGAAAAAAAATCAAAATATTGTCAATGCCTTGTCGCAAGTTAAAGAAACCAAAAGACGACTACAAAGAATGAGAGATGATGTGACCATTTGTTGGAGATTGTATCTTCTTTTTGTAATAAGCATGGGATTGAAAATCCAAACATGGAAGACTTGTTTGTAGTTCCGGGAAGATCACATCGCAATGTTGAAGAGATGCCAAACTTTCATTTCTACCGTGTTTGAGTTGTTCTGTAGTGATAGATTTACAACTTCAAGACTTGAATAATCGTTTTTCTGAGGTGCGTACAAAGTTGCTTTTGTGTATGGCATGTGTTGGTCCATATGATTCATTTAGGACTTTTGATAAAAAAAATTGCTTCAATTTGCTAGGTTCTATTCGTTTGATTTTTCACCAGTGAAGTTTAAGGCACTTGGTGATCAACTTGAGAACTTTATAGAGAATGTCTGTTCTGTAGTGATAGATTTACAACTTCAAGACTTGAATAATCATTTTTCTGAGGTGCGTACAAAGTTGCTTTTATGTATGGCATGTGTTGGTCCATATGATTCATTTAGGACTTTTGATAAAAAAAAATTGCTTCAATTTGCTAGGTTCCATCCATCTGATTTTTCACCTGTGAAGTTTAAGGCACTTGGTGATCAACTTGAGAACTTTATAGAGAATGTCTGTTATGATGATGGGTTCTCCGACTTGAAGGGGATTGGTGAGCTTTTGCTAAAAAAATAGTTGAGCGAAGGAAGAATGAATCATACCCATTGATGTACTTGCTTTTAAAGTTTGCTCTAGTCTTGTCTGTTGCAACTGCAACAGTTGAAATTGTATTTTCGATGATGAAGGTTGTCAAGAATACACTTCGTAACCGAATAGGAGATGAATTTATGAATGATTGTTTGGTGACATACATTGAGCAAAACATTTTCGCAAAAAGTTGAAATGGAGGACATCTTACAACATTTTCAAAATATAAAGCCTCGTAGGAGATTATTGTAAACACGTATTGTCGGTTATGATGTAATGTAACTATTTTAATGTCTTAGTGATCAAAGTATTTTGTGACTAATTTATGCTATTATTTTCCTTTGCATTATATATATATTTTTGGATTAAAATTTTACTAGTCGATTTTGACCCCGCTGTACCTAAATCTTGGCTACGCCACTGGTCATACTATACCTCTTATGGCTGGTCACAGTTGCAGGTAAATGTAAACATTTCTTCGAGGTGACCTTTATGAGATAGTTTATATGGCATTTTACCAGATTCACATCCACAGAAGCATGCATGTGAAGCATGCATGTCATCATTACTGGGATACTCTATGCTTGAAAATGACCGCTTAGCTATGGTTTGACAAATAAATCGTGGTTTTGCCTATGATTTAGGTAGATATACTCATGCCATTGCCACGTAGGGCCTTACTTGTTCTCATGTTTATATTTTCAAATATGTGAACCATATAAGATGACGTCTCTCCCTTAATCGGATAAGAAGGTTCTATAGCAATATTCTGGGAGCAAAAAAAATAGTCCCAACATTTTCTAGGCTTTAAGTCGTAGAGGCATCATACTCATGTATGCTTCAGACAGTCACATTAAACATAGCCAAACTAAGCTTCTTCAAAGGTTTCAATCTGCCATTTAGCATAACAATGGTGAGACCAAGGTTTTCAAAGCTGACAATAACTTAGATACAGACTCCAATATTTAAGTTTTGGCATTATTGAACTTGGTTTTCATTTTTTTCTTTCAATAATAATTAAATGTATATAGGAGTGTAATAATGAATAATGGATTTCTACACACACACACACACACACACACACACACACAAAAACACAATTTTCTCATCTCTTATCCCAGTGCCTGCTAACAATATACCATATCTTTATCTCCTATATAGGAGTGTAATCAGATTCAATTTCCTAAGCTGTTATTTTGTCAGTTTCTAAGGCAGCATGTCCATATTATTTTATAGCTGCATTGTTTCACTTCAGTTTCATAGATACTCCAAAGATAATCCAGACAGTAGTGTACTAAGATCCCCCCTTTCTATATTTCCTTTTGGTGATTCTTTAGTACAATGGAATGCCAAGAAACATACTATAGTTTTAAGTAAAACAAATAAGCTAAAGCATAGTGCTATCGTGCATTCCACTCTTCAAAGATAATGTTATTAGGTATATACAATGGGTCATCTTGGATTACATATAACTCATCCTTGATATCCTTCTAACGATATCATTGTTCTTGCGCAAGCATACAACTCGAGAAACTCTTTTGAGTAAAAAATATGAAGTTTTGGATAAATGTGTAAATTCATAGCAGTCATGTTTGTTTACTTAAAAACCTTTTCCAACTGAGTATCTTGTTCCATTTCTCATCCTGGCATTGTATAAACATTTCCTGGGGAAAAAAGTGTACCATAATTGTTAAACCATTTCCTTGCACCCATTTTCAACACTCATCCTTATCTACACAATAGGGTGAACTCGTTTATTATCCTTATAATGCAAGTATCACCTATGTATCTATGATTCCATAAGCAGTTGAGAACGCATCTCAAGTCAATCCATCTCACAGGAGTCACAAAGTGAAAAATGCTCCAACCAAATCCCTGGGGTTAGCACCATGCCTCATCAAGTATCTACTTTTCTTCCTGGTTGCCAGGTAATACTACCTAATAGGGTTTGTTTATGATCCTTATAATATTCCTCCTTTACAGACTTGCAGACTACAAAATCCCTATTTTAAACTTCAAAGGAAGAACAAAGCAATAAATCTAGACAAATCAAAAATAGATTTACATTGAGAAATGTGTGATCTCTTTTGATGTCACCATTACCAAACAGAACCTCACCAGTATTGAACTATTCCTCGAGATTCAACTGTCTATGTGTAGATTTTGTAAACTTGCAAGTCCTCTACATAATTGAGAACTAAGATCAATTCCTTAAAATGAATTTGACCATCATATCTTCAGAGATACACATATGCCTTGTGATTAGTGTGTGCGCGTGTACAAAGACATGCCAATACATGTATTCGTAGTACATGTGAATACCATATGTATGCTTTCTCCTTCAAAATATTTGTCAATTATTAGTGATTGTACACCCAGATGATTTGTATGTGCTAAGGCTCTAGCTCGTATTAGGAGAAATAAAGGTACAACTGATCCAAATTTCTCTGTCAAATCCCCCTAATCATGAAAGAAAGTTTTCTATGGTATAGACCTACCATTTCTTGAGAAGAAATATTACCTATGAACCAAACTGGTAGAAAATGTACATCCACTTTCATCTTATTATAGAAGTTATACATTAGCCATTTTCAGCTTGCAATACAGGTATATGCACAATAAATATCCATTTGAGATTTATCAGGTTTTTGATATTTTAAAATGTTGGACAATTTGTCAATACCCATTTTATTCAAGGCTGACTATTTAAAGTTTGTAGGTAAATATTCCTCTATCGTAATGATTCCAATTAACATTCAAAAGAACAGACCCAAAGGAAGAGAATATTGTTAGTGTGGCAAATATATTTCCGTCAATTTACTCAGACAATTGATGAGAGAGCAAAGATGAAGACTAAAATATATACAACTAACACCAGAATATACAATTTCTAGAGCAGGGTCATATATTAAAAGACTATTAAAGAAAATTTACTTGCGTGTAGAGTTCAAGGCACTTACATATCCTTGTTAAGCTCATAAGTCCTGAATATATGATGGTAGATACAACAGGCAACCCAAACATAGGAAGGATTCTAATTGCTCTCATCTTCCAATCTAGATCTTCTGATCTTGTTGTAACGATTGCATACGCTACTGCCACCACCTGTTCGAACAAGAACTGTCAGTTCAACATGAAGGCAAGTTCCACTCTCAATGCACACACTTGTACTTTGAGGCAAAGTACCGAGTCAGGCCAAAACCAAGGAATGTGTAGATGAACAGACCCTAGACTGTCTATTATAAGGATAAAGCAAAAGTAACATGCAAAAGGTAAGAGATCCAAATCTAAGGAATCGCTCCACATGTGTAATACTAATTACAATACACTACCAAAATCTCTATTACAGATTCAAGCCTAAAAATTCATACATAAAACATAATATCAATATATAAAAATAAATCAAATTACTTTACAAATCTAACTGCCTGCAAAGTTGTCAGGTGTTCCTAAAGAAGTCTTAGTTTCTCTCTAGCATAATTGAGTTTGTCAGTGCATATAGAGGTAGACGGAAAGCAGAGCACGATTGCAATTTTCCTTCAAGAGAAATACACACAAGCTTAATGTCATACGGGTAATAAATGCTTAAGCAGGTAATACTTCTGCATTTACAATAATTTGATGAAATATATTGTACATATGCATTAGATTGACACTAGAGCTTAATGTTGTAAACAATGCCCACATGGGTCCTAGGCCCCTTGGGACATAAATCCAACTTGTTTAGACCTAGGTTATCTAAGATTTAATGAAGATTATATTAAACAATTTAGAGAGATTACAAGCATTGAATTGGCTCTAAGAAAAATAGTATCTTCATGTATTAATTCCCTAGAAGAAAAATCATTGTTTCCCTTATTCTTTTGCACATACACGTCCATTCTGTCTCATGTGTATTCATTTAAATATCTTACTATCTATACAGCATGAAAGGGTCAACTTATGGGATAACTAACAGCAAGATACATACTACATAGCATCATTTTATTTTAATAACACTGGTATTCAAGACTGTTGATAATGCATGTGGCAGGCTAATTGCATATAATCTTATAAGCATTTCCCACTGATAGGCAGGCTACAATGTTATCGCATCAGCGCAATGTTCTTTTGCCTTTCATTCTTATAAATCCTGTTACATGACCCACTCCTTCCCACAGGCCATACCAGCGCATTGTCGTAGGGTTAAGCAGTGTAATATTGCATATGTTCATCAGGTCAGATAGACACTGGGAACTCCAAATTAGACTAGGTCATGACAAAATCGGTGTCGGGATCATGTCATCGTGTCTATATAACATATCCCATTCCTATCTGCGCAACATTGCTGGGAACAGGAGCCATCAGAGGCCAATACCTAAACATTTCACAAGCGGACACTCAGATGGTGAGTTCATGCAGTGCAGACCCAAGGCCGTGTCCGTTTCGTGTCTTATTCTTGCCCATCTCCTTCACTCCAGCAATTTCGTACCGAAACAACGGACCGGAAAAAAGAAGACAATCCTATAAACGATAAGAGTCTTACTGGGAATAATCACGAACAAGTAACATCCAACAATTCAAGATTAGCGCAAAGATAGATTAGATAGATGGATGGATGTAAGGAGAAGAGTAGAATTCGTACGAATTGGACTAGGGCACGGAGAGAATCCGTGTCGCCGTGTCCACAGAGAGAGAGAGAGAGTGAGAGAGAGAGAGAGAGAGAGAAGAAGAAGAAGAAGAAGAAGAAGAAGAAGAAGAATACTGACCTCGAGAGCGATGGAGACGGCTATGATGTTCCTGGATCTGGACCTGGAGGAGACGAGCCTCCTTTTGATCCTGGCGTGGACCGACGCCTCCTCCTTCGAGAGGCTGTGGAGTTTCCTCTCGTAGTCCTCGCTGCTGTCTCCCGACCGGAAGATCCCTCCCCATACTCTAGCGATCAACCCCTTCTTCTTCTTTTTCTTCTCCTCCGTCGTCTTCTTGCTCTCCTCTAGCACCGCCGCCGCAGCCGCTTCTCCGCCGATGGAGTTCGCCGGAGCTCCTTCTTCCGCCATTAATTCAAGATCTCGACGTTGATGACGAGGAATAGAGAGAGAGAGGGTGGGGTTTTGTAAGTGAGTGAGGGATACTCGTTTTCTTATTTGCTTCCGTTCGCACCGGCGGCCCGCCTATTTGGAACGCGCACCCACGACTACTCGTTCTCGCTCGGCGCAATCAATACTTAAAATGTTTTAGTCAATATATGTTTAGTAGCCACCATGTGCATACACACTTCTATGCGTCTGTAACTTTATTAGCCACGTCGGTGCGCGCGCCACGGACATTAGTAAATCTGAGCAAATAAATAATTAATGATAGTTCAAATGTAATGTAATGTTTTGTTTTGTTTTTCTCTTTAGATGAAACTTGCATTCAGGTATAAGTAGAAATAGTCTTGACCATATCATTGTGGATATGGTCTATAGCACATGAAGGTGGATCATCATACAGCCATTGTGAAACAGAATCATTAGAAAGCAGAGCCTGTGAGGCCAAAGTATGTGCAACTAAGTTGGCCAATCTTGGAGTAAAGGCAAAGGATATACCCTCACTGTTGATAATTGCTGCTCGAGCTTCTTCAATGCTATGGCGTACTAGCCACAGAACATCCATGTCTTTGTGTAGAATTGATTCGATTAATGTTTTGCAATCTTCTATGATAGCATTGCTAAGTTGCTTCTTCGAGAGGAATTGGAGAGCCAATCCTTCTGCCTTCATTGGTGATCCTCCTTCCTGGAATGACGTCATTGCTCCCTGAAATCTACCTTGGTCATCTCCTAGAATAGTTGAGCCTCTCATTTTTCCTTCGTTGAAGGTTCCATCAAAATTGATCTGACGACGATCTCAGGCACAGTTGGAATGTAAACTAGCTTGTGAGGAAGTTGTAAGTTGATGTCGGGAGTCTACGTTATATGATTCATGTACTCTGGTTGCGCCTTTGATAATGCAGTCACTATTTACTGGTATATTACCAAAGATAGCTGAATTTCTTGCTTTCCAAATCGACTATATGAGGTAGTAGACTTTGGTAGTTGTCTCCAAATAACCAGCTGTCGCGTCCCAGTACCGGAATACGGAGAACGGGAATATGACACGGCCATCTACGAACTGCGGAGTACACCGGTATCCCGGGATGCGGTCAAGGCTATAGGAAGACAATGGGGGGCATACTACAATCAAGTCATCTAGGGTCTCTGAACATCTATGTCTCAATCATTCAAGTCAAGAAGCAATAAGCATAGAAAATATAAGATACTTAGGCGTCCCAAATCTGGTGCATACTACAATCAAGTCACCTAGGGTCTCTGAACATCTATGTCTCAATCATTCAAGTCAAGAAGCAGTAAGGCATCCCAAATGCTCCATCTAAATGCTCTAGAGTCCAGTCGTACAAAGATATTTAGGCTAGCAGAGTATCAATAGTGTACATGATAGTATGTCAGTTGCAGTCTCAATAATTATAGTCATGTAGAAAACTAGTGCCCAGACTTTCCGGCTAACAAGTGCTAGTGGCTAAATGCCCAAAAGATATGAATGTACAATATAAGTAGGGAAGAATGAAACCCACTCGTGTCCCTCAGCGTCCATCCGTCTGGTGCGCACCATTTGTCAAGAGAAGATAAGCTGGATCCTCGAATTTCGGCTCTAAATTGGTCATGAAAAACCAGTAGGGCTAGACCCCTAGTAGCAAGTACCACAAGGAAGCACGAATAAAGAAACAAAAACCCATATCTAGCATATAATACAAGAGCCAAGAATCATTGGCCCGTAGCCTATCATCGAAATAATACGACACTCCTACACCAAACAAGGACAAGAAGTGCCATATTATGCCGAGATAGAGCACGTCCCCTGATTATGGTCAAACTAAAAAATTTGTATCGTAGCTTTGGCTCATAGCCTATCGTCGCACATTATTCTAATCCCGTAACCAAACAAGGACAATGGTTGAACCACCATACCACGACAGTCCACGACCCTAAATTACTAGCAGAAGAATATAATACACAAACAAGTCCATTTATGATCGGCCAAGCAATGTTATGGCTTATCAGATGAAGTCTAGTTATCCAGAGAATGCATAGTATAGGAATCCTCAAATCGTGCTATGATCGAACTGGGCTAGTCAAGCCAATATAATCCCGTAGCACGTAGTATAGGCACCAATCCCTCATAAGGCTACCGTACAAACGAATCATTAATACCACATAGTACATAATACAATCAGATAATGCACTCTACTATTGCAGACGATATCCAATATCCAATGGGGGCCAGCCTGACACTCCCTGAACTAATATTCGAAAGCGGGTTGTCATGCACGATCTCGAGATTCCGTTCTCTCCCAATGTTCTACATATTTAGTTGCCTAGTTAGCCTTACTGTTAACTAAAAATTCATGTCGTGGTTACATGATAATTCTTCCTTAGATTTCGTACATAAGTACGTCCATGCTAAGTACGAATCCACATTATTACTCAAGAGTAACAATCAATAATCTTCTAGCCACGGTATGATTACTGGCCAACTACCATGTAAAACCCCCTTCCTAAAAATCGTATATACCCTTTTATTTATTAATTATTAATTAAATTATAGTAATTAGAGCTAAATAGGAGAAATAGATTTTTAATAATTTTTATGTTAGGTGTTCGGACACTTAGATGATTTATGGGACCATCAGAATTTTTTTGAAATTTATTCCATGTAGAAGACCCCTTGAGCAGTTGCTAGCCTAATGCTGTGCATTATTCTAATCTAGAATTTTCTATGAGTATATATATTATATATATATACAAATATATATATATGCATATATTAATAGGAAAAAAAAATATTAAGAAAATATTAAGAAAAGAAATTAATTAAATAAGAATCTAATAATAATAATATAATAGTAATACTAATATAATGTACTCTTAGCAAAATAGCAGCAAACTATATTACATTCCTTAGCAAATGCCATAGAAACCACACTCCAGCAACATTTGCTAACTCCTTCCAAGGACCCGCCTAATAAAATATTACTTAATACTTTGCTAAACTACTACTTAGTATACTACTTCCTAGCATAGCAGCCACCTAGCACAATTGCTAAGACCACCCTTCAGCCCACTTGCAGCCAGGGAACTCGCCCCCTAACAGCAAACTTGCATTAGCCTTCAGCCGTAGCATTGACCCGACCCTTCACCCCGCGTCCAAACCCGTCCGCTCCATCCTTCTCTCTCTCCCTATAAAAAATATATATATATATATATATATATATATATATATATATATATATATATATATATATATATATATATATATATAGTTATTTCTCAAAAACCCTAATCTAAATCTCCAGACCTCCTCTTCCCATCTAGAGCCATCACCACAGCCAGAGAAGCCCCGCCAAGCCATCCAACCATCCCGACGACTTCGACCTCGCGCCCTGCAGATTTCCACTCGAGGCACCTTCGCTCCGGAGTAATTTTCCGTCGGCTCGCTCAACCAAACGCTGTTCCGTCTTCACCGGTATGATCACCCCTTAACCCTCTTCCATATATGTTTTATAGCCAACCTCGGAAAACGTGTGCCCCTAGGTAAAAAATAGCGCCCAAGTTGGCGCGAGCAGACCCAATTATGGAATCACAGAAAACTGTGGTGACCACCTATATTGCCGAGTTCGTATCTCCCACCACAGAGATCCGAATTCGGTGATTCTTTTTGATACCTGTAGAATACCTGACCTACTTTACTTTCTGTTTAATAACCCTATGCTATTAGTTGCTGTGGACATAATTATATTCGTCACAAAACTGCGCGCACCAACTTTTTTTAGATTTCCAAAAGTTGGAAAACGGAGAGCGTCCCGCCAAACGGGACCGTCCCGTCGTGTACCAAGTGTACCGAACGGTACACGCAGCGTAACCGGACACGTAAAAATTTGTGGGGACTAATTCGGATGCGTGGGCGCGCCGAAATCAGGCCGTATCCGCGGACACACCCCGTGTCGTAACTTTTGTGGAACTCATGCGTATTTTGTGCACGCTTGTCAGATTGCGACGAAACATGTGCCACTGGACTCGTGGTAACGCGCTGGTCCTGTGATCCAATTTTCACGCAATTCTGAGACGGTTGACCAAATCGCCAATTGGCGGGCCCCATAGTTGACTTTTTGGACAAAATTGTGTTCGGCTCATCGAAATCCACATTTGGACATACCGTTGGGTTCGTATTGACATTTAGAGTTGTTTGACCTATAGTTTGTCCCATTTAGAGACTGTTACCCTTGGCACATTTTTTGGTGCAAAGTGGGCCACAAGTGGACCCCACTTTTACCCAAAATTACCGTTTTGTCCCTGTGTCCAAATTGGACGAAAGGGAAGTACTTTTTCGCTATTTTGCTTATTCTGTGAACGTTGGTGATATTTATTTCAGCATCCGGAGATATTTGTTCTGCGGCCATAGCTTTTGATCCTGTGCGTTTGACTTCTAGACAGTACACCTTGCAGCTTTCTTACCAGGCAAGATACCTTGCCAAATTGTTACAATACTTTTGCATGCTATTTATATTTCTTTATATTTATTGTATTTCTGTTTATTCTTGCATGTGTAGTTTTCTTTCAGTCATTACTATATATTAGATATGTTGACACACACTTGACACTTAGTATCATAGAGGACAATCATTAGGCGTATGGGCTTTAACCACTCTGGCAACACCGTAGTCACTAGCACGCACTATGGTGGGTCATGTCCGATGGTCGCTACCTCCGAGGTATGTCGATTGATGGAGTCCGAGGGTCGCTACCCCCGAGGTATGCCGGCTGATGATGTTCATGGACGAGTGCATGAGTTGTGAGGCTTAGATCGAGTAGACTACCCTTGCCCATACGTCGAAAAGTTATCCTCATTTGCATTCATATAGATTGTCTTGTACAGCGTACTTATTTATTTTCAAATTATATGCATGTTTACTATATTCAAATTGGCTCGTATTTTCTGTATCTTGTTACGTCCCTCTGAGGACCTGGTCCTCTGCCAGGTGTATCTATTCTTGAGTATTTGCAGGAGCACAGATCGGATGGCTATATATATTTCGTGGATGTCCTCTCTTCGAGCCGTGATTGCTAGATGGTGTTCTTATATGGTGTTGTTGTGTTGTACTTACTTTAATATTTGCTCTTACATTCGAGTTGGTAGTGGATTTGTTTCCATCCAACTATCATCTTTAGATACTTCTTATTGAGATCTAGTTATATAGATGTTGGTTATTTATTTATATTAATTTTCTGTGAATGAGCTTTAGATTGTACCCATGCGACTTGTGATACATTTTATACCACTTGTGGATTGATATTCATATTACAGCATACGTGTGGATTTTGGTTTCCATATATTGGAGTTGCCATATCCATGCGGCTGGCATGCTTACGTGTTCCTAGTCCTACGTATTTTGGGACTGGGGCGTGACATGTTTTTGTGGTGGCCCATGCAGGTCGAGAGCATATTGTCTTGGTTACGTTACTGTGCCGAGCAAGCCTGCACCTAGGAATAGAATATAGGATCTCATCCACAATTGACTATGATTCGTTTTCCTTCCAATCCATTCTATCTGAATAATTGCATCATGCTTGATTCTTGTACTTCCCTAATAGTTTTTTGAGTATAGCCTTCTGCTAGAATATAGGAACCCCTGTTATTAGGATGATGATTATGGTAGCACACCTATTAAGAATACAACGAGAATATAGACACACCACTAAGTTTAGAATATCTAGTGAACCTAGAATTCCCTATCTTTAGATCGTTATACCCTTACCCCTTGATGTATTAAGAAGACTTGAGAGTAGTATAGACACTACTAGAGTTAGTTAGAAGTTTGACCATATTGTTGACCCTAGTATTGAGGAACCAATAGAAAACCAAAACTCAATATTTGGACTGAACTAACCTTCATAGTTAGATAATATTAGAACTATAAACTTAGATCATTGTCTTATTATTAGTAGACAACACTTTAGGAAGCCAAGAGCATTGAATATGTCACGCCCCAGTCCCAAATACGTAGGACTAGGAACACGTAAGCATGCCAGTCGCATGGGTATGGCAACTCTAATATATGGAAACCATAACCCATACGTATGCTGTAATATGAATATAAACTCACATGTGGTATATATAATGTCACAAGTCACAGATATGCTAATCTCATCCACACAACAAGTCATAGAAAAGAAATACTAACTAGAATAAGGAGTCTGAAATATCCAGAAAATAATAGTCGGGTGGAGACAATCCACTACCAATGACTATAACCAAAACTAAAATGAGAGAGGAGTATAAAGTCTCCAATATAAAATAATGTGAAGACAGAAGTGCATCAGCTAAAAGAATCCATCGCCAGATAATCAACGATGCTCAGAAGGTAAGACCTCCTCGACAGAAAATAATGCGTCAGGTCCAGGCCCGTACTCCTGCAAATACTCAAAAGCAGATACACCTGGCAGAGGACCAGGTCCTCAGAGGGACGTAACAAGATACAGAAAATACGAGCCAACTTGAACACAGTAAACATGCATATAATTTAAAAATAAATAAGTACGCTGTACCAGACAATCTATATGAATGCAAATGAGGACAACTTTTCGACGTATGGGCAAGGGTAGGCTACTCGATCTACCTCACAACTCACACACACGTCAATGGACATCAGAAATTGACATACCGCGGGGGTAGCGACCAGCGAGACTCCAGAAATCGACATACCGCGGGGGTAGCGATCAGCGTGACACACGCCCGTAGTACGAGCTATATACTACGGTTTACCAGAGTGGTTAAAAGCCCATACGCCTAATGATTGTCCTCTATGATACTAGGTGCCATGTGTGTGTCAACATATCTAATACATAGTAATGACTAGAGAAAAACTACACATGCAAGAACTATACAGAAATGAAATAAATAAACAGAAATATAAATAGCATGCAAAGTACTGTAAATAATTTGGCAAGGTATCTTGCCTGGTAAGAAAGCTGCAAGGTGTACTGTCCAGATGTCAACGCACAGGTTCAAAAGCTATGGCCACAGAACAAATGTATCCGGATACTAAAATAAACATTACCAACGTTCCCAGAATAAGCAAAATAGCTAAAAAGCACATCCCTTTCGTCCAATTTGGACACAGGGGCAAAACGTTAATTTCGGACAAAAGTGGGGTCCACGTGTGGCCCACTTTGCACCGAAAAGCGTGCCAAGGGTAACAGTCTCTAAATGGGACAAACTATGGGTCAAACAACTCTAAATGTCAATACGAACCCAACGGTATGTCCAAATGTGGATTCCGATGAGTCGTACACAATTTTGTCCAAAAAATCAATTGTAGGGCCCGTCAATTGGCGATCTGGTCAACCATCTCAGAAATGTATGAAATTTGGGTCACAGGACCAGTGCGTTACCACGAGTCCAGTGGCGTAAGTTTCGTCGCAATCTGACAAGCGTGTACAAAATACGCACGAGTTCTACAAAAGTTGCGATACGGGATGTGTCCGTGGATACGGTCTGATTTCGGCGCGCACACGCGTCCGAATCAGTCCCCACGAATTTTCACGTGTCCGGTTTGTTGCGTGCACCGTTTGGTACACTTGGCACACGGCGGGGCGGTCCCGTTTGGTGGGGCGCGCTCCATTTTCCAACTTTTGGAATTCTGGAAAAAGTGGGTGCGCGCAGTTTTGTGATGAATATAATTATGTCCACAGCAACTAATATCCTAGGGTTGTTTTACAGAAAATAAACTAGGTCAGGAATTCTACAGGTATAAAAAAGAATCACCGAATTCGGATCTCTGTGGTGGGAGATACGAACTCGGCAATAGGGGTGGTCACCGCAGTTTTCTGCGATTTCAGAATTGGGTCTGTCCGTGCCAACTTGGACGCTATTTTTCACCTAGGGGCACACGTTTTCCGAGGTTGTCTATAAAACAAATATTGGAGAGGGTTAAGGGATGATCATACCGATGAAAATGGAACAGCATTTGGTTGAGCGAGTCAACGGAAAATCACGCCGGAGCGAAGGTGCCTCGAGTGGGAAACTGCAGTTCGCGAAGTCGGCGTCGACGTGATGGTTGGATGACTTGGTGTGGCTTCTCTGGCTGCGGTGACGGCTCTAGATGGGAAGAGGAGGTCTGGAGTTTTAGATTAGGGTTTTGAAAGATAAATATATATATATATATATATATATATATATATATATATATATATATATATATATATATATATATATATATATATATATATATAAGGAGAGAGAGGATGGGAGTAGGGGGCGTTAAATCGCGGTTCTGTTGGAATTTCTAAAGCGTTGGGTTTAATAGCAAGGGGAAAGTGGCTGTTGTTGCTTCTCAAGCAAGGGGCGAATCACTGTGCGGCTTGGAATTGAATTGTTTGCTTATGGTTGCTTAAGTTGCAAAGTTATTAGTAGTAGTATTTTGTTATTATTATTATTATATTATTTATTTAATTCTTATTAATACTTTTGCTTTCTTTTCTTTTTCTTTATAAATATATATATACATATATATATATATTTGTGTATACATATATATTATATATATATACTCATAAGAAAATTTTTAGATTAGTGTAATGCACATCGTTAGGCTAACAACAGCTCAAGGGGTCTCCTACATGGAATAAATTCCTAAAAATTCCTGATGGTCCCACAAGTCCTCTAAGTGCTCGAACACCTAATATAAAAATTATTAAAAATCTATTTCTCCTATTTAACCACTAATTACTATATTTAAATTATTAATTAATAAAAATAATAAATATAATTTTTTTTATTTTTAAAATAGGGGTTTTACAGAATATAGTAGTTTCTTGAACATACCGCAAACACAGAGAGTAGCGTAGCATCTCCCGTTAGGAAACCATGACATTATCTATAGCCTCTCTATTTTATTTCATATATTTGTTTCCCTGAAACCCTAGCACTCGCTATTTGTGCGACGACTAATCATGTTCTTCTATTCTTCATCTTTCAACTCGTGCCCTCTGACACTTATGACTGTAGGCCAAATAAATTCTTTTATGATATGATATATAGTTTCCTAGAATTATAGTTGTAATCTTGAATTTTGAAATTATGTGCTTAGTAGCAAGAATTTGATAGTTGAGCTGTTCATTTAGATTATAATTTTATGGTTACAACTTAGTTTTAAATCACGTAATTGAACCCATATCTCCACATAAGTTATCTCCTCTCTCACTTGAGGGCTAGTAACCTTTCTATTTTTACTATTGACACTTGTTCTATAAGCACTATGACTAAGAGGTAAGATGACCATGACCTATGTAATAGAAGAGGATACCCCAATAAAGTACCAAGACCCCTTTTTGTAGACATTAATAGAAGCTTCTACGGTATCCTTAAGGCAATACAATAGCAGTTAAATTGTTTTAAGTTGACACCGACTTTAGACTTGCATAAGAGGATAACATAAATTATATGCTAGCAGTAGACAACAGTGTTAATTTAGACGGTAGAATTTAGAGGTTCATGCCCTATTTGGTCGACTAGCGACTTAGACAAGGAGGTTGTATGATAACTGTAGAGATTGTAGAGTCTTTTGTTATTGTTGCTTATATTGTTTTTATTTTTGCAAACTTGAATTAATTTGTACCTTCTTTCATCATAATCCAGCGTATTTATGTTTGTTGTACTACCTTGATTTATGCTGCTATTATAGCCTAGTTTTTGCAAGATTATTCTTTCATCGAGCTTGCTCATGGCATATGTATTATTGGGTGCACACAATGATACAATCGCCTAATCAGAATCGGTGTATTAAGGTCTAGCTAACCTTAGTGCGCTTGGTTCCCTCTTCGCATTACTACTTTACGTGGATTGAGATATATGGTAGTAGACAGATATACTTGCCCCTAGATATGTCTGACACATCGTATCGGTTACATAACTGTACTGATACGAGCATATAAATAGGAAATTACCAAAAAATTAGGATTTCAATCCACAACTGTCCTGACAACTCTCTTTTCGATTCTTTAATCTCTTTGAACCTCGTACTTGTATTATGTCACCTTCACCTTGAGTTCTTTATTATTTCTCTCCATCTTCCCCTATTTCGGAAAGACGAAACCTCGTGCTGGTATAAGTTGACACTGATAGTATTAGCTATACCCCATAAGACTAAACACATGACTTAGTGACTCTCTTTTATAATTGGTTAAGGGCATATCATAGGTGATATATTTGGTGTTAAACCTTTAAGGATTAAAAATCATGATTAAATAATTTGAGCAATAGTTTTTCTAGATGTATGGCCTTAGGTGGTAGATAGAAAATTTTAAGTTCGGTAGATTGTGAACCTCTCACCCAATTCTCATCTTTGTGCATTTTTTTAATTGTTGGGCGCTTTCATTCAAAAGAGCATTTAGGTGTCCACACCGTTGGTCATGACACATGAAGAAACCTATTTTTCGCTCATGTGGATTTTTCTCATAATTTTTCAGGATGTGCAACGTGCAACATCGCCCACCCCTTTAAACCTAGCCTTGCATTTTAAACAATGCAAATCTTATACCACCATTGCATTCTATCGTGGCTTAATTTTAATTTCGAGGACGAAATTTTTACAAGTTGGGTAGAATGTAAAACCCCCTTCCTAAAAATCGTATATACCCTTTTATTTATTAATTATTAATTAAATTGTAGTAATTAGAGCTAAATAGGAGAAATAGATTTTTAATAATTTTTATGTTAGGTGTTCGGGCACTTAGATGATTTATGGGACCATCAGGAATTTTTCAGAATTTATTCCATGTAGAAGACCCCTTGAGCAGTTGCTAGCCTAATGTTGTACATTATTCTAATCTAGAATTTTCTATGAGTATATATATTATATATATATACAAATATATATATATGCATATATTAATAGGAAAAAAAAAGATTAAGAAAATATTAAGAAAAGAAATTAATTAAATAAGAATCTAATAATAATAATATAATAGTAATACTAATATAATGTACTCTTAGCAAAATAGCAGCAAACTATATTACATTCCTTAGCAAATGCCATAGAAACCACACTCCAGCAACATTTGCTAACTCCTTCCAAGGACCCGCCTAATAAAATATTACTTAATACTTTGCTAAAGTACTACTTAGTATACTACTTCCTAGCATAGCAGCCACCTAGCACAATTGCTAAGACCACCCTTCAGCCCACTTGTAGCCAGGGAACCCGCCCCCTAACAGCAAACTTGCATTAGCCTTCAGCCGTAGCATTGACCCGACCCTTCATCCCGCGTCCAAACCCGTCCGCTCCATCCTTCTCTCTCTCCCTATAAAATATATATATATATATATATATATATATATATATATATATATATAGTTATTTCTCAAAAACCCTAACCTAAATCTTCAGACCTCCTCTTCCCATCTAGAGCCGTCACCGCAGCCAGAGAAGCCCCGCCAAGCCATCCAACCATCCCGACGACTCCGACCTCGCGCCCTGCAGATTCCCACTTGAGGCACCTTCGCTCTGGAGTGATTTTCCGTCGGCTCGCTTAACCAAACGCTGTTCCGTCTTCACCGGTATGATCACCCCTTAACCCTCTTCCATATCTGTTTTATAGCCAACCTCGGAAAACGTGTGCCCCTAGGTGAAAAACAGCGCCCAAGTTGGCGCGAGCAGACCCAATTCTGGAATCACAGAAAACTGCGGTGACAACCTATATTGTCGAGTTCGTATCTCCCACCACAGAGATCCGAATTCGGTGATTCTTTTTGATACCTGTAGAATACCTGACCTAGTTTACTTTCTGTTTAATAAACCTATGCTATTAGTTGCTGTGGACATAATTATATTCGTCACAAAACTGCGTGCACCCACTTTTTCTAGACTTCCAAAAGTTGGAAAACGGAGCGCGCCCCGCCAAACGGGACCGCCCCGCCGTGTACCAAGTATACCGTAAGGTACATGCAGCGTAACCGGACACGTAAAAATTTGTGGGGACTGATTCGAACGCGTGTGCGCGCCGGAATCAGGCCGTATCCGCGGACACACCCCGTATCGCAACTTTTATGGAACTCATGCGTATTTTGTGCACGCTTGTCAGATTGCAACGAAACTTGTGCCACTGGACTCGTGGTAACGCGCTGGTCCTGTGACCCAATTTTTACGCAATTCTGAGACGGTTGACCAAATCGCCAATTGGCGGGCCCCACAGTTGACTTTTTGGACAAAATTGTGTTCGGCTCATCGGAATCCACATTTGGACATACCGTTGGGTTCGTATTGACATTTAGAGTTGTTTGACCTATAGTTTGTCCCATTTAGAGACTGTTACCCTTGGCACATTTTTTGGTGCAAAGTGGGCCACATGTGGACCCCACTTTTATCCAAAATTATCGTTTTGTCCCTGTATCCAAATTGGACGAAAGGGAAGTATTTTTTAGCTATTTTGCTTATTCTTAGAATGTTGGTGATGTTTATTTCAGCATCCGGAGACATTTGTTCTGCGGTCATAGCTTTTGATCCTGTGCGTTTGACTTCTGAACAGTACACCTTGCAGCTTTCTTACCAGGCAAGATACCTTGCCAAATTGTTACAGTACTTTTGCATGCTATTTATATTTCTTTATATTTATTGCATTTCTGTTTATTCTTGTATGTGTAGTTTTCTTTCAGTCATTACTATATATTAGATATGTTGACACACACTTGACACTTAGTATCATAGAGGACAATCATTAGGCGTATGGGCTTTAACCACTCTGGCAACACCGTAGTCACTAGCACGCACTATGGTGGGTCGTGTCCGATGGTCGCTACCCCTGAGGTATGTCGATTGATGGAGTCCGAGGGTCGCTACCCCAGAGGTATGCAGGCTGATGATGTTCATGAACGAGTGCATGAGTTGTGAGGCTTAGATCGAGTAGACTACCCTTGCCCATACGTCGAAAAGTTGTCCTCATTTGCATTCATATAGATTGTCTTGTACAGCGTACTTATTTATTTTCAAATTATATGCATGTTTACTGTATTCAAATTGGCTCGTATTTTCTGTATCTTGTTACGTCCCTCTGAGGACCTGGTCCTCTGCCAGGTGTATCTATTCTTGAGTATTTACAGGAGCACAGATCGGATGGCTATATATGTTTCGTGGATGTCCTCTCTTCGAGCCGTGATTGCTAGATGGTGTTCTTATATGGTGTTGTTGTGTTGTACTTACTTTAATATTTGCTCTTACATTCGAGTTGGTAGTGGATTTGTTTCCATCCAACTATCATCTTTAGATACTTCTTATTGAGACCTAGTTATATAGATGTTGGTTATTTATTTATATTGATTTTCTGTGGATGAGATTTAGATTGTACCCATGCGACTTGTGATACATTTTATACCACTTGTGGATTGATATTCATATTACAGCGTATGTGTGGATTTTGGTTTCCATATATTGGAGTTGCCATATCCATGCGGCTGGCATGCTTACGTGTTCCTAGTCCTACGTATTTTGGGACTGGGCGTGACATACCAAGCCCGTGCAAGGAAAGTAATCACGAAGCGTGTAGTATATATCACATAGCACTTAGCAGGATCAAGTGGCACATCGGCACACGAGAAATCGGGTAGCACACTTGGTGCATACATGGGTATCAACACGGATACAAGTAGTCAGGTCAGGTACTTATAGTAGGCCCAATCAAGTCATCTATCTCTTATAATCATATAAATTATGCTAGGCGCATAATCGATGCTATGTTGGCCAATTATCACATGGTCTAATTGTACTGGATGTTCTATCAAGGTATCTCAGATACAAGTGACTTTTCATAAAAATCCTGTCATTCTAATCATCAAGCTCATTGGTCATCCCCCACATACTAGGGTCAAGACAAGCATTAGGAATAATCGAGAGGAAACAAGCAATCTAATCAATTTAGCCATGTATACGCATAGGGTCAAAGTATGCACATAATACAACCAAGCAGAGGTCGCATACAATTGGCCAAAAAATAATAGTAGCAGGCTGTGCGTATTTTCATGCAAAGGCAAGCCCTTGAAAGAGTACGCACACAATGTCAGAGAAAGTTCTTTAAAATGTACGTGAACCAAGAATTATAGGCGTACAAAAGAAAAGTGCGCCGACAAGGAAATGTATGCCAATCCAAGGACAATACACTAGAAGACAAAATGCACAATCCAAGAAAAGTATAGCAGTCGAGAACACCCAAACCGAGAATATGTAAATCGAGGACACAAAAATTGAAAAGCACAAAATTCAAGGCTCGTCCATTAAGGTAAATACAAAAACCAAAAGTGCACCACCCAAAGCTTCGGCGTATTTTCTTGGTGGAGGAAGATATTAAAAAGCATGTACTATAGAGTGCGCACGAGGGTTTCTTTTTGGAAAGTGCGCCCGAGGGTTTCTCAAAGAGTCCTTGGCATGATTTTCCAAGAGAAGGGAATGTTATACAAAAGTACGCATGAGGGGGGGGGGGGGTCTGCACAAAAGTGCGTCCAGATCAAGGATGAGCGCATTTCCAGCGAGGGAGTTTCTCATGTGCACTTCTCCGCAGAGACTGCTATTCTTTACGGGTCAACACCAATGGTGAGTATCAAATGAGAACACCGGGGTAGGGGGCCGAGGGGGTCGTCGGGGCAGAGGGGCACCAGGGTAGGGGGGCGAGGGGTGCAGGAGGGAGATTGAGAGAATGGTAGGAAAGTGCGACACAAATGAGAACACCTTCATAACTATCAAGAGTATGCTATGCTATAAACAATCAATAAATAAAGACAGGTATGGACTATTTAAGTCCCCATAAAGAAAGGAAGGAATGAAAGTAAGTATGGACTGAACAAGTCCCCAAGCAGGAAAGTATGGACTGAACAAGTCCCCAAGCAGGAAAGTATGGACTAATAAGTCCCCATTGAGAATAAAGCCGGTTGTGAATATTTCTTTACTTTACCATGCAATGTGTTTATAACTTAGTCATTTATGCATTCGCATGGTTATGGACAACTTGTGCATAAGGTAGTAAGTTTTTTCGATCGAGACCCGGGGCACCAGGAACTACTTCAACCTAGGGGGAGAATTCGGAAGTGCTTTCAGGCACGAAGTATTATGGGATTCTCATGGAGGCTAGCTACCTTATTTAGGAGGTGCATTGCATACCGTGGTAAAAGTCCTGAATGGTGAAACAACACTAATGACCCAAAGAGAGATTTTATGCTAACAATCTTTTTTGCATGGGAGATAAGTATTATCCTTTAAATTATACAGGAACGACCATTGGCTGTGACAAGATTACTAAGTTCAATGAATTACATGTTTTGTTGCTTTAACTGTTGCCTATTAAGCTGCTTGTCAATTAATTCAGAAGTATTGGTTTAGGTGAGTGGCTAGTTCTACTCACTAGTACATGTTAAGTACTGACCCATGTCTATGTGGGCAACCAGGTGACCGATGTACCATGAGAGATCAAGGGAGATAAAGCTTTTACTGCAGTTCTTTTCAAAGCTTCTTCTTATTTTCAAAGTAGTCCAAGATTTCATGTTGCTGTATCCTAGTTTCAAGAATGTAATAAATAGGCATAATATATGGAATAGAAAATTATTTGATGTCAGCCTATCAGTGCTTTATTTTATGCAAAGCTATGTAACCGTTCAGGCATTTTTATTTCAGTATTGATAAAATTGTACTATGTTGCAACGAATCAATAAAAGAAATATTTGTTCTTCATATACAATGTGTGTTTAATATTCTACTGCTGTGTTGTTGAGATATTTATGAAAGATTTTGACACATGTGCACGTT
Organism: Iris macrosiphon; assembly: GCA_036927795.1. Taxonomy (NCBI): domain Eukaryota; kingdom Viridiplantae; phylum Streptophyta; class Magnoliopsida; order Asparagales; family Iridaceae; genus Iris; species Iris macrosiphon. The sequence goes on from JAYESA010000001.1 coordinate 69,041,241, forward strand.
CTTTCCTTGACAAAGTGTAACCCAGACTTGTACGACATAATGCCCTGCGAGGACGAACGGTTCTGCGAAACCAAAGCAAGGACAAAATGTTCTGCAGAACCGGGGTGTGACAAGTTGGTATCAGAGCACGGTTAAATTTTCTCAAATTTTAAAATTGATTTTCAATTAGAAGTTTTTAAATAATTTTCTCAGATTATTTGCTTTTCGATAGTGCTGCATGAAATAATATTCCATACAATAAGCTCATAAATATTTTATGAGTGCTAATGGAAGTTATTTCTTTTGCAGATGATAAAAGGGGATAGATCAAAGGCAACATCATTGTTTGACCCAATGGAGAAAATGATGAAGATGTTAGAGGCGCAAAAGAAGTAGAGCGATGCTTATCACAAGAAGATTGAGGCCTAGCATCGTAAACTTCAAGCGTAGCTAACGACTCAGTTCCAGGCACAATTTGATGCATAACAACAGCGAGTCGATAAATTAACTCATCTGGTTACTACTCTGACAAACAATAACCATGTGACCATAGTTGCCGTAGCTCAAGAGAAAGTGGTAGCAGAAGTAGACGAAACTGAACAACCTACAAGGAAGAGATCGACGTTCAAGTTTTCTAAGTTTAAGGGTTGCAATCTGCCAGAGTTTAATTTTAGGGCAGAACTAGAGGATATCCTAAAGTCAGTATTTCGTATGAGGTACGGACACTACGAGTTTTTTGTTATGCCTTTTGGTTTAACCAATGCTCCAACAGCTTTTATGGATATGATGAACATAGTATTAGGACCCTTCTTAGAGAAGTTTGTAGTCGTGTTCATCGATGATATTCTGATCTACTTAAGAGACATAGACACTTATACTGAATATTTAAGGACCATGCTGCAGTCACTTCGTAAACATCAGTTATAATGAGAGGTTATGCAAGTACGAGTTTTGGATAGATAACGTGTCTTTCCTTGGACATGTTATTTCAAAAAATGTGTATCAGTTAACCCAAAAAAAATTGAGTCAGTGGTGGACTAGAAATAGCTCACATCGGCTAGTGAGATCAAAAGTTTCCTTGGCTTGGTTGGCTATTATCGGTAATTTGTAAAGAATTTTATGAAGATTGCATCGCCTCTGACTCGTCTTACCCAGAAGGGAGTAGTATTCAAATAAACAGACGATTGTGAGAACAGTTTCCAAGAACTGAAGCAGGGGCTCGTCTCAGCTCCAATTCTTACTCTTCCAAACGGACCTGAGGGATTTCAGATATACAGTGATGCATCATGGCTCGGATTAGGATGTGTTCTTATGCAGTATGGAAAAGTGATCACATTTGCCTCGAGACAGCTTAAGCAGCATGAAAAGAATTACCCGACACATGACCTGAAACTTGTGGCAATTGTGTTTGCATTGAAATTATGGCGACACTATTTCTATATAGTGTCCTATGATATCTTTACGGATCACAAGAGCCTTAAGTACATATTCACCTAAAAGGAATTAAATTTGAGGCAAAGGCAATGGCTGGAACGAATAAAGGATTATGACTTGTCAATTATATATACTCCCGAGAAAGAAAACGTTGTGGCTGATGCATTGAGTCAAAAAATTATTGGATCATTATCTGTGTTAAGCAGGCTATTTCGAGAGTTGGAAGAAATAGACATCGAATACAGTGTCCGAACTTAGGAGGAGCAGTTGGCTTACCTACAGATAGAGCCGAGCTTGCGAGAAAATATTAAGTCCGTAGGATGACTTATTCCTACAAAAGATACATGAGTTGATTTCAGTAGAAAAGGCAACCGATTTTGCAAAACAAGCAAACGAAACGCTACGGGTTAAAGGCGGATTGTCCGTACCTATAAATGATGAACTCGGGAAAGAAATACTTGATAAGGCTCATAATGCTAAGTACACCTTGCATTCAGGAAGAACCAAAATATATAAGGATCCGCGCATAATATTTTGGTGGTATGGCATGAAGAAAGATGTGGCATTGTTCATGTCATGGTGCTTGGATTATCAACTTGTTAAAGAAGAACACGAAAGGCTCGGTGGAGAGTTGTAAAACATTTCCATTCCACAATGGAATTAGGAGGATATCTCAATGGATTTTATAGTAGGATTACCAAAGACATAATGGGGAATGATGCAATTTGGGTCATGGTGGATAGACTGACCAAGTCGGTTTATTTTATCGCAATAAAAATTTTATGGGGCACTGACCATTTGGCTCAAATTTCCATGGATAAGATAGTTCGCTTACATGGAGTTCTGGTTTAAATTGTATTGGATAGGGATGGACGGTTCTTATCTCAATTCTACAATAGCCTTCAATCGGCATTGGGCGCCAAGTTATATTTTAGCTCGGTATATCATCCGCAGATTGATGGACATACCCGAGAGAGTGAACCAGATCCTTGAAGACATATTGCGACTGGCGTACTATATTTGAAGACAAATTAGGATATTGACTTATTGCTGGCAAAGTTCGCTTATAACAATAATTATCAAGTGAGTATTCAGATAGCCCCGTATAAGGCACATTAAGGACGTAAGTGTTGATCGTCGATATATTGGGAGAAAGTCGGCGAACAACATGTTCTCGGACCAGAACTTGTAGAGCAGGCCATTGAGAAAATTTATATAATTTGGGAGAGGCTTCGAGTTGCTCAAAGCCATCAGAAGAGTTATGCGGATATATATCTACGACCCTTAAAATTCATGGAAGTTGATCATATGTTCCTAAAGGTGATACCTATGCGAGGCATGATGTGGTTCGGCGTCAAGGGGAAGCTGAGTCCGCTATTTGTTGGATTCTTCGAGATTCTACAAAGGGTGGTGCCAGTTGCTTATCAACTTGCACTACCTCCAGCTTTAGCTAAAGTCCACAATGTCTTTCATGTTTCCCAACTAAGAAGATATGTGTATGACCCAAGCCACGTAGTAAACTTTGATCAGCTTGAGCTGAGTGCCGACCTATCCTATGCAGAAGAATCAATTCATGTACAGGACATGAAAGAGAAAAAGTTAAGGAATCGATCAATGGCTTTGGTTCGTATGTTGTGGAAGAATCATGCATTCGAGGAATCAACTTGAGAACTCAAGGAAGATATGAGGAAGCAATACCCTTCCTTATTCGATCTAGAGTTTGAACCCTTGTTCCAAGTTTTGAGAATAAAACTTTTTCTTAATAGTATATTATATAGTGTCTCGCTCCTAGCAGTTTACTATATAAGGCTTGTGGCTCAATTTACTCAATCAAAATTGAGTATTGGGGAAACCTTTCCAGCATTGTCTGGGTCAAGGCTTGAATTGACGTACTCATGGTTTGCATTATAGCCTCAAGAATTTTGTGGCACTATCGATCATTGGGGCCCTTGTGGTCGTCCCATGCCATGTATATTGTTCTTATATGGGAAAACTGGATGGGACGGTGGACGTCGCATTTTCTGCCTCAGACTCTTACCGTGAATAGTCATCCGGGAAAGTTGGTAGTGTCGCATCCTCTTTGAACTCAGAGGGAATACTACCCCCAATGTATGAAGCTGCATCCTCTTGACGAGGGTGGCTACCCCTAGGGATCTCAACATCTGTTCCTTAGGAATCACCGCCTTCTCGGAAAGATAGATTGTTATAGAGGTCTGTAGGATTACAACCCCCAGCTTGCGTAGCTATGCGAGGTCCTAAGGAAGAACTACCCTCAATGGCTGTCAGCTTCTTCTTTGAGCGGAGTCCCAGGAAAATACCTTATGCGGGTGCCACTACCTGTCCTTCTGGGACCCATCTTCTTGACCCGCTGGCCGAGAATGACCGACTGGAGGTGCTGGACTTTCGATCTCCCCTTATGGAGGGGGCCTTCCGAGCAGAATAACATGAGGCAAAGTGCTCTTCCTCTAGTGGTTGCACCTGTTCTCTAGGTTACAGCTGGGTGGGTGCCTTTGGTTGCAGCCGATGGAATGTCGACTGCTTGTTTGTGGGTACTGGTACTTTATTACAACAGTTGATAATAATGCTGGCATAGTGATACCCTCAGAAGGATACTTCATATGTCGTAGTTGATTCTCTCGCTTTGCGCTTATGATTGATCATATTGTGCATGTCAAGCGATGGTTGATTCACCTTTGCACCGTTCTTATAAGCCCGGGTAGACCGACCACATAGGTGCGTAGGTGTTGACTTTGCTTTCTGACTTGGAGTTCATACAAGAACTTTCTACATGTTGCTAATAGAATATTCTTTAGACTGACCCTGTCCAATTGCCACTACGAGCTGGACGCATGGGTCAGTTTTGTATAACTTTTCGTCAGGGGCATGCATTATAGTTAGCGGCGCCTATTGACGGTCGATCGAATGAGAAATTGTTTGATCTTGGTGAGCTCGCATTGTCCTAGACTTCTTCGTCCTAGCATGCATCGGTGCATAGTTTGAAGAGTCCAAGTTTATATCTTCGCCTTTCTCAGTATGGCGCATAAATTCAGTGCTGCATGAGATTCAATCGAAGACTGAACTTTTGTTGCTATCCTGGCCACATGCGGCCATTTGGCTGTGGCTGCCAACCGGTGTCGCATAGTCCTTATACAGCTTTTGACGGTGCTGCATGGAACGTGTTTTAACGCTCAAACTCCTAGCATCGTAGTATTTTTCTCTGCCAGAGCTCAAGTGCTGAGCACCTTCCTTGTCAGCTCGTGTGGACGTATGATGTGCGTCCCCTGCGATAGGGAGAGATTCGGGGAGCACATGCTCCACAGTTAGGTGAGACACAATGACATTTGTAACCCATTTCCTGCAGGTCTTCTTAGGCTTTGCCAGCCTTGGAGAAGCGCCAACCTCAGAGAGCATTTTCTCAAAGGCTTGCTAGTCAAAGCGTACAACCAGCATCCTTTGGGTCAAACCCAACTTTGACGTATTGGACTGTGCCACAACCTTCTCATAAGAGGAGAAGGAAGTCCCCAGCAGAGTCACCACCTTGTTTGCCATTGAAGTAAGTTTGGAAAACCTTCGTTTAATAACAAACAAAAAGTATAAAAAAATCCTAAACAGAAAATCTAAGTACAATATTTTTGATCTGGGTAATGTGAAAAAAGAGATCGAGTACTGCATCGACCCTTTTACTCCATTGACGGTACGACGAGGGGATGTGGGATGCTCTTTTCTCTCTTTTGGCTTGTGTGCACGTACGTATCTCACCTGGAGATGTATGGTCTCTGAAGCAGAAAAACCAGCACTTGGAACGTCTAAGTTTCTTCTATTTACAGCTATCATGCTGGTGGACTATAGGTGCCGCATATGCTTCTGTTTGGTGGCCACGGGGGGCTCCTACAACAGAATACGGTTGCAACTGTAGGCATATATTTTAGGCAAGCTGCCATGTGTACATCCTTAGCAGGCTGTAGTTAAGTCCATGCTGAGCTGCCATGTGGACCTTTGTTGCAATTTGTTGTTGCTGAAGATCTGGACGGTTCTTATTTTTTATTTGCTTGACTTGGTTAGCTTAACACTTGTCCCACATTTAGTTGGAGAGAATTACTTCAGTCGCAACAAAAAGATTTTGTCTCAGAAAACCCTGCCACGTTGGACGTATGGAGTCAGGAAAGCATGGGATGCATGGAACGCATAGAGTCTGGAACACATGGGGCCAGAGACGTATGAAACACATGGAGCCTAGAACATATGGGGCTAGAGATACATGGAACGTATGGAGTATGGAATGCATGGGGCCAGAGATATATGGAATACATGGAGTCTAGAATGCATAGGGGCCAGAGACGCATGAAACGCATGGAATCTGGAACGTATCGGGCCAGAGACGCATGGAGTCTGGGACGCATATGGCCTTGTACATGTGGCATTGCACTCTTATCTGGAGTAAGTTCATTCTGACACGAGGTTCTATCGTTTAGCGTGCTTACATCTTTCAAGGAGTTCAGAAAGTCCTTTTTGTCAGGATTTTGTGTCAGACATAATCTTTGTGTCAGGCTTTTATGTGGCCAATATTGGGACGTAGGGATGCTTGAGGGAGTAGTGGTGCATGGCACTGCTGGCGCATACGGACACTAGTTACTTAATGGTGCATGGCACTGCTGGTGCATGAGAACACTAGTTACTTAGTGGCACATGGCATTGATGGAACACGGGAACACTAGTTATGAAGCAGTCAGCGCATGAAAGTGGATCATTATGGCGTCGGGGGCTTGATTACTATGGCGCATGGCCTTTGATTACTATTGGCGCATGATAGCTGCTTTTCTGGGCCGCATAGTCGATCTTCGGGCGCATATTTGTTGGGCGCATGGATCGAGATTTTATATTCTTCTACAAGACCTCCTTCAAAATTTTTAAACTAATAAGTTTTGGAATACTTTAAAAAGAAGCATAGAGGAGAAGACCTTGGGCCGCATCTGAGTGACATACAGCATAAACCTGTGGCCACATAGGTGCTTCCTCCAGGCTATTAGATCATTAATTGCCGATATTTGGCTTGATCTTCGAGGAGATTTCTTGGGAATTCTAAGTCAACGACAGTTTTTGAGTAGATAAATGAGGATCACGCAAATCGAGGTATCAGTTTCATCCTCATAAATACCTGGTTTATCGCCTCGATCTTCTCATGTGCCCTAGGAGCCTATAAATAGGTGGGCTAGGAAGGAGATTAAACTTTTGTCTCTCGGCTTTTCCATATTTTGTAAAAGAATATTCTGAGGGCTGTTATCTATCTTGCCGAGGGGTTTGTCAAGAGCGACGTCGACCCGTGGCCCCCTGATACTGACGTTATTTTTGGAGGTAGGGGTGTGTCATGATGGTAGGGACACATAGACACAAGTATACGGCCTCGCAGTGTGGATGAGAAATTAGCTAGAACATATTCCCCATAAAATTCTGCCGTATGGATGAGCAATCATCTGTAACACACGCACAGAGCCTATATGTGGCTTTGTCGCATGGATGGAAACTTATCTACAGTATGCCCGCAGAGCCTATATGTAGCTTGGCCGTATAATGAGGAATCATCTGCAATCATGCGCAGAGCCTATATGTGGCTTGGTCGCATGGATGATACCTCATCTTTCTTATGCGTGTGGACTTAGCTATCTCGAGATGTCCCCTCCTGCATGTGACTTTGACCTGGAAGCGGTATACGGCCGCTGTACACTTTTATAATTTTCGTTGAGACTGATATGCGTTCTCTTTATGAAGGTTTTATCACCCTTCGCGGTGCCCATGATAGAGTATGAAAGGATATCATATAACCCATTATTCGAAGAGAATGCCAACCTTACGCGATATTTTTTTTTGCTAAGAATTGATCCAAGAGACGAGGGTAAACATCATACATCATACGTGGAGCTTTCCTTGTTTATGTAGTGTGCTAGCTGTGTCTCCCCTTTATGCAACTTGCTACTGACTGGGGGCCTGTGGTGTCGATGACAAGATTTGAATTAATTTCCATTCCTATCTTCTGTCTTCCCGTATTGTTGCAGAGCGCCTGTTCCTGCTCCTCCCTTGCTATCCATCAGTATGGATTCTTTTTATATACTGAGTTTTTTATTGTGTAGGGATGATCTAGAAAGCATTGAGACCTGCTGTTGGCTCTACTAGTGTCGGTAGCAACAACAGCACGGAGGGGCGCTTCTAATAAAAAATGTTCGTGTCAGCGAGACTTCATGGAAACCCTTAAAAATGGATTTTCATCTTATATACTCATGACCTTGAATACTAATGAAATATGGATTTCCATTATATGTACTTATGGTCTTGAATATTAGTAGATAAATTCTTTCCTTTTCCAGAATTTCTTTTTTGTATGTTGTGGACTTTGGGTATTGTGCTAGAGGTAATATGGACATAGCACAACACCGTAGTTTGTTAAGGACGTCCTACTGGAGGACTTTTTGGTAGACCTTATTACCTTTTGCGTACTTGTGTACAACTAATTAGTTCGAAGCAAAAAACCCTATCAGGGGTGATATAAACGTGATAGGTTTTATGGACCCATTACTTCTTGAGAACTAAGTGCAAGTAATAGGTTCGAGACAAGCCATACCAAAGGTGATATGGACGTGGCAGGTTTTGTGGACTTAGCACCGCTGGCGTACTTAAAGTTAAGTACGGGTGATAAGTTTAGATGACAACCGATATATTATGGATGTGATAATCGATAGTCATATAGAGAGGTTTTTTCAGAGGTAAGAAGGACATGGCAAACTCTACTGGAGAGGATGTGTGAGGGTCGTCTCATAGTATTTGTATTTTATGCGGATACGTATTTTGTGCTAGTTATTGCATTTTATTAGATCTTGAGAAAGCTCAAAAATTCTTAAAATTAAAACTTTACTATCTGACCGATATACCGATGATATACTATAGTATACCAACGATATACTGTCTGGCAGATATTTGTTTCACTTTCAAGATATTTTTGAGATATTTCTCTATAAATTGTACTTGAGATATTTCATTTCTTTCTTTTTTTTTCTCAGTCTTTTTTTTTTTTCATTTTCTCTTGAGCTTGGAAGCTTGGTCTTGAGATATAGAGTGTGGTTTCTGAACCCTTTCATGGTGGTGGATTAGAAGATTTAGGCTGGAAGCTCGCTTTAGGCAAGTACACCTTGCCGATTTTGAGAACTTCTTTTACTTTCTGTCATTTTACTTTACTGGAGCTTTGGTTATTGCTTTTTATTTTAGACTTGCTTTACTAGTGTTGTTTATATCATAATTTCTAGCCTAGTGACTATTTCGGTTTTAATTTCTGGTAGAATCTTGTTCCGTCCCTTTTTGGTAACTCGGTAATAAAAACGGTACCAGAGTTGTGACCGTGAGATTTAGTCTATATTGTGATATGTGACTTACCCTAGACTTGACTTATTATTAGACTTGGTTCTAGTAATTTTTGGGATTTGATTTGGGTCCCAAAAATCAGAATTGACTTAACCATGATTATTCTTGGAAACCGGCATACCGACGATATACTACAGTGTATCGACGGTATACTGATTTTGACCGACATAATTTTTAAATATTTTTTTATGAACCCTATCGGCATATCGACGGTGTACTATATAGTATACCGACGGTATACCGATCTTGCCGACATTGTTAGATATTTGTCTTGGCCGGCATACCGACTGTGTACTGGGTTGTACCGACGGTATACCGATTTATGGAACTTTATTTTCTATTAAATTTTTGCCTACTTGGAACGACATACCGACGATATCCTATAGTATACCAACGGTATACCAATTTTTGGAATCCAAAATTTGCTGTATTTTTTCTATCTCTAGACCGGTGTACCGACGATGTACTAGACTGTACCGACGGTATACCGATCATACTCTTTCTTTAGAAATTCTTGGTTTTTCATGATTTTATGTTGAAACTTCTGTCTTTTGCTTGGACACACGATAACTTGACCTAATTTTGGACATGAACTTACATGGCTTCAGATGACTTGACTTGACTTGACTTGGCTTTACTCGATTTTACCCGGCTTTACCCGGCTATATATGATAACATAATTGACTGGACTTGACTTGGCATAACTTTACATATCTTCATCGTACATGGCTTGACTTGGTTTCACTTGGTTTTATTTGGTTGGACATGACTTACATGGTTGTACATGACTTTACCTGATTTCACATGGCTTTACCTGGCTTCACCTGGATTGATATGGCTTCACTTGGCTTTACCTGGCTTCACTTGGTTACACGTGGCTTAGTTGTTATCGTGGCTTACATGAGTCTATTTGTGCGATGTATATTAAACTTGTGTATATTACTATTAGAACTTATTTTCTTGCATCATGTCTAGGATGGATTCTGCGAAATACAACACCCGAATTCATACTAGAAACTGCTAGGGGTTTATAACTAGAGATTCACTTAGTACATGGCTAGGGATTTTCCTAGATTGCATGCAGTCCTAATTATTCATACAGTTATCTTGAGTAGTATCCAGTGGTTTATATTGTAGAGTATCTTGAAGAGTATCCGGTGCTAGTTTTTGCATATGGATATCTTAGACGGACTGCAGGGGCATTCAATCAGAAGGAACTCTAGCATCACGTTGCATTATAATAGTTAGTAATTAGGATTGTGATAACCCTAGTTAGTTAAAGTATCAAAGCGTACTTATATGATTTATCGTGATTTATGGATGATGGATAGTCTAGGCTTTACATGATTACACTTTCATTTTCATCATTAGTTATTCTTAGTTATTCTGTTAATTATCAGTTCAGGATATGTATCAGTGCAGGTTTACTGTATTTCCTTTATTATCCTGAGATCATTTACATTCAGTCTTTACTTTCAGTATTTGTATTGCTTGTGTTGTTGGTTTAAGTTCCTAGATTGGTTTCCTTTGTGGTACTTGCTATTTGGGGGTCTAACCCCACTGGTTTTGCTTAGCCAGATCCAGTAGCAGCACTGGAGGATCTTTCGTACTTTTCTGAGGATGGTGGCCACCAGGAGCACCAGACCGCTTGAGTGAGTTTTCTTACTTCTCTACTCTGATGTACATTGTACTTTTGCTGGCATTTAGCCACCGAGTACGTATTTAGCTCATATTTTGGTTTGATCAGTTAGCCTACGGGCATTAGCATGATTGACATATCTTAGGGTTGATCATGTATGACTCAGATTCTGGCTAGTTTATTTATTCTGTGTTTACTAGCATCATGATTATCTATATATTACAGTTTTGGACACTTTACTATTATATTTCAGCTAATATTACATATTAATATTATTCCTGTTGTTCTTTTGATTGAGACACTAGGGTTTGTTGGACCTAGGCTTGACTGATGGTCTATAGTAGTAACCCCTCATATCTTACAGCTTTACCGTATATGCAGCATACATGAGTACTCTAAGTATACGTAGCTGGCCTTGTCAGCCCAGCTCTCCAATAGTCTAGTTTTGGGGTATGATATCGTTTTAGTGGTGGCCCATGCAGGTCTGTCTGGGCAGCTTATGTATGTTTGAGCATATTTGGTCTAGTTTTTACAGATATGTTGGGGTTGTTACAGTTGTTAGATATCTCAATCCAAAACTGTTCTCCTTGATCCTTAGTTATTTTTTATCCCTGATTCTTGATCTGATATCTGTTTATTCGTTGTTCTATCATGTTCTTTGTTTGATTCTTGTGTCCTTAACTTTCAGGGATACTATTTTTGTTACTATTGGCCAGATGGATCGAGTGAAGCTCGATGAGGGTCAGCATTCGGGAGCCCAGCATATTCCATAAGATCGACCTCAGCATTCAGGGGCAGAGTCTATAGTAGATCCCGAGGCAGATCGGCCGGCAGTACCAGACCCGCAGGAAGCACCTGTGTACCCAGTTTAGCCCGAGCAGCCAGAGGGTATTTCCCGAGCGCTGATGGATGTCCTACGAGATTTCATGATGATCCAGCAACACCAAAGTGACGTACTCACTCAGTCGGTTCAGACAATATTTGAGCGAGGTGGTTCTCAGATCCATAATTATGTGACCAGCTTCAGGCGTCTCAGTCCTCCGTACTTTTATGGCATAGAGGACGCAATTTGTCCGATGCTTGACGGTAGGACACTGAGGCCATCTTGAAGGAAGTAGGGACTTCGGCTAGAGAGCATGTAGCAGTAGTGAGGCTACAGTTGTTGGACTTTGCTCGTGACTGGTGGGCAGCACATGAGGGTTCTCTCACAGCACCAATTCTATGGGCAATTTTTACTGAGAGGTTTCAGGCGAGGTATTTTGACGTGGTGGCGCGTTACGAGCTTCAGGAGAAATTTAACAACCTCAGGCAGGAGAATAGGACCATCGATGATTACGCGATAGAGTTTGCAAAACTTAGTCGGTTTGCTCCCACTTTAGTAGCGATCGAGTTAGAGAGGAGGATGTTCCAACAGGAAATCCATTTAGAGATTATCTAGGTGGTGGAGCAGCATGAGTTTCAGACTTTTGATGTGGTAAAGACTTTTGATGTGGTAATATGGGCAGCCAGGAGGTATGAGTACACATCGCAGATGATTACAGATCGAGTTAGGAGTCAGAAGAGGCCCAACATTTTTGGAGGATCATCATCCCATTCATCAGCACCAGCTCAAGCAGTTCTAGCCCTGACGATTGGATCCTCGATGAGGAAAACATCATCTCAGTAGTCTTCCTAGATATTCCCTCAGTAGAGACAATCATCTACTTCTTCTTCCCGTAGTTATTTCCATTACAGAAAACCTGGGCATATAGTATCAAAGTGCTGCAGGGCATAGGGATTGTTCTTGGTATGTGTGGCATCAGACCACCTGGTCGGAGCATATACTAGGATGAACCAGACTAGATCATCATTGGCCCAGTCAGCAATTCGGCCAATAGCACCGCAGTACAGGACACCAGCACTAGTGCTGAAGCAGTAGGTTCAGAGGCCTTTCCCTCTACAGGCTCAGGTATTCCAGCAGAGATCGCAGTAGTATGCATAGGCCCAGGCACAGTCGACACCTAGAGGTCAGTAGCAGAGGGGACCAACACCCAGAGGGCAGGGTCGAGCCTTCTTGCTATCGATAGAGGAGGCTTTGGAAGCAAGATAGGTGGTAGCAGGTTCTATTCTCATCAACTTTTATTAAGCTTCAGCTTTATTTGATTCTGGTACATCATATTCATTTATATTTGCATGTTTTCTGACACGAGTTGGATTGGAGTCCGAGTCCTTACATGTAAGGTTGAATATACTTTCTGGTAATGGACTCGTGGGAGTAGATAGAGTATATCCCTCATGTGGAGTTATAGTGTGCGGGAGAGAGTTTCTCGCGAGGCTGATAGAGTTTCCTATAGGCGATTAAGATGTCATCCTTGGGATGGATTGGTTGAGTGCGAGACACGCGATGATAAATTATCATAGTGGGAAGATTATCTTTCGTGTACCTGGTGGGGAGGAGTTCTCATTCTTGAGAGGTGCAGTAGAGTCATTAGAGGTTACATTGATGATAGTAGAGACTGAGGAGGCACACTTTCCCAAGGTAGTTTATGAGTTTCTTGACGTATTTCCTAACGAGTTACGAGGTGCACCACCAGTTAGAGACGTGGAGTTCTATATTTATTTGATCCCAGGAGCAGAGCCAATATCAGAGAGGGTTTATAGGATGTCACCATCTGAGTTGGAGCTCTTGTACTGGATGATTAAGGAGTTGAGAGACAAGGGATTCATTAGACCTAGTGCATCACCTTGGGGAGCCCCGTTACTTCTTGTTAAAAAGAATGATAGTTCATCGCGTTTAGTTATTGATTATATAACACTAAATGCGACAACCATTAAAGACTAGTATCCCTTGCCTATGGATATATGACTTGTTTGATCAGCTCAGTGGGGCAACTATATTTTCTAAGATCGATTTGCGGCCTGGGTATCATCAGATCAGAGTTAGAGAGTAGAATATAACCAAGATGGCATTCAAATCTAGATATAGTTATTGAGAGTTCTTAGTTATGCCATTTGGAGCGACCAATGCACCAGCTATATTTATGTCTCTCATGAATAACATCTTCATGTCTTACCTAGACCAGTTTGTGATAATATTTATTGATAATATCTTGGTTTATTATCGGAGTGAGGAAGAGCATGAGCAACATCTTCGCGTAGTTCTTCAGATTTTTTGAGAGCAGCAGCTGTACGCGAAGTTCAGCAAGTATGAGTTCTGGCTTGATCGTATCTCATTCTTGGGACATATCATTTCTGGTGGAGGAGTCGAGGTGGATCCCAAGAAGGTAGAGGCTATTGAGAGTTGGCCAGTACTCCATACATCTTCATGTTTTCTGGGTCTAGCAGGCTACTACTGGAGATTTGTGGCAGACTTTGCTAGAATCTCTACACCCTTGACATAGCTGACATGTAAGGATGTGCACTTTGAGTGGTTAGATGCTTGTCAGACATCTTTTGAGAAGCTCAAACAGAGTTTAATTTTGGCTCCTATTCTGACACTTTCTGTGGGACTAGGTGGGTTCTCAGTGTATTATGATGCTTCTGGAGTGGGACTAGGGTGTGTCCTTATACAGCATGGCAGAGTAATAGCTTATGTGTCTTGGCAGCTTCAAGACCATGAGAAGAGTTATCCGACGCATGATCTTGATTTAGCAGTTATAATATTTGCACTTAAGCTCTGGAGGCATTATCTATATGGTGATCAAGTAGAGATTTTCATAGACCACAAGAGCTTGAGGTATGTGTTCATATATAAGGAACTCAACATGTGTCAGAGGAGGTGGCTCGAGTTATTGTCGGACTACGATCTTGACCTTCAGTATCATCCTGGGAAGGCCAATATCGTAGCAGATTCCTTGAGCAGGAGAGGAGGAGCTTACTTCTTGACCGAGGAATGCCATATTTTGGAGGATCTGCAGGAGATGGGTATCGAGGTAGTATTACCTGGTGATATCAGTTTTATGGCGACTCTGCAGGTTCAGTCTTCTATAGTTGAGAGGATCAGAGCAGAGCAGACTAGAGATATCAAACTTCAGCAGCTCGGGAAGAATGTGAGTCAGCACGCAGACCAGAGTTGAGCATTCATGAGGATGTGACTCTCAGGTTTAGGAGTCGACTTTATGTGCCGAGAAAAGATATCCGGCAGGAGATTATATCAGAGGTCCACAGTTCTCAGTACTCAGTACATCCAGGAGGGATAAAGATGTATTAGGATATTCGTCAGCACTTCGTCAGCACTTCTGGTGGAATGGTATGAAGAGAAAGATAGCTCATTTCATTTTTTGGTGTCTAGTCTGTCAGCAGGTCAAGACTGAGCATCAGAGACCGACTGTACAACTTCAGCCTTTACTAATTCTGGAATGGAAGTGGGACCATATTACTATGGACTTTGTGATCGGTCTTCCTAGTTCCTCGTCTGACGGATAATCAGAGCATACTATTCAGACTTTAGAGGATATGCTTCAAGCTTGTACACTTGATTTCAGTAGATCTTGGGAGGATCACTTACACTTAGAAGAGTTCTTCTATAACAACAGCTTCTAGGCGAGCATTCAGATCGCACCCTTCGAGGCTTTGTATGGTAGGAGATATAGATCACCGTTAGCTTGGGATGACATTGGCGAGAGGCAGATGCTTGGTCCAGAAATGATTGCTCAGTCGGTTGGAGTGATCAAGAAGATCAGAGAGCATCTTAGAGTGGCTCATAATCGCCAGCGTCATTAGGCATATCAGCACCGTCATCATCTTGAGTTCTTTATCGGTGATCATGTATTTTTGAGGATTTTACCTACCCATGGAGTTATCAGATTTGGATTTTGGGAAAAGCAAAGTCCCATATATATAGGCCCATTCAATATTCTCGAGCGAGTTAGAGACGTATCTTATTGTCTAGCTCTTCCACCATCGCTTCATGAGGTACATGACATCTTTCATGTATCTCAATTGTGTTAGTATATTCCAGACCCGAGCCATATCCTGGATCATTCTGAGTTGGTCGTTGGTACCGACCTATCGTATGATGAGTAGCCCGTATCTAGTTTGGACCAGAGGGAGAAGGTTCTCAAGAATTGGACTATCAGATTAGTTCGTGTTGCTTGGGGGCATCACTCACTCAACGAGTTGACGTAGGAGCGCGATGACGATATTGGTACTCATTATCCATTTCTCTTTGACTTGGGAGGTATACTTATTCGTATACCCGTGTCCTATCTTAGCCTGTGCATGTTATAAAATTTTAGCTTATCTGTTATATCTGTTATTGTTTTCCTTTCTGATTTTTTGTTGTTGCTAAGAAAATTTTGTGCTCACATGAGTTTTCTGCTTATTTTTGATTTTGTGCTTGCTTTCTTGGATTTGTTTGTTAGTTGATTTTGGATCCTTATGAAAATTCTGATGACGAATTTATTCTAAGAAGAGAAAAGTTGTGAGACTCGTCTCACAGTATTCGTATTTTATGCAGATACATATTTTGTGCTTGTTATTACATTTTATTGGATTTCGAGGAAGCTTAAAAATTCTTAAAATTGAAACTTTACTACCTGAACGGTATATCGACGGTATACTATAGTATACCTTCGACATACTATCCGACATATATTTGTTTCACTTTCGAGATATTTTTTTATAAATAGTACTTGAGATATTTCATTTATTTATTTCTCTTTCTCTCTCCTCTCTTCTTCATTTTCTCTCGAGCTTGGAAGCATGGTCTTGAGACCTGAAGTATGGTTTCTGAACCCCTTCGTGATAGTGGATTAGAAGATTTAGGCTGGGAGCTCGCTTTAGGCAAGTACACCTTGCCGATTTTGTGAACTTCTTTAATTTCTATCATTAAGCTTTCCTGGAGCTTTGGTTATTGCTTTTTATCTTAGACTTTATTTAATATAGTTGTTTATATTGTGATTTCTAGTCTAGTGACCATTTTGGTTTTAATTTCTGGTATAATCTTGTTCCGTCCCTTTTTGGTAACTAGGTAACGGAAATGGTACCAGAGTTGTGACCATGAGATTTAGTCCATATTGTGATATGAGATTTACCCTATACTTGACTTCTTGTTAGACTTGGTTCTGATAATTTTTGGAATTTGATTTGGGTCCCAGAAATTAGACTTGACTTAACCATGATTATTCTTGGAAACCGGCATACTGACAATATACTATAGTGTACCAACGATATACCGATTTCGACCGACTTGATTTTTAGATATTTTTCTGTGAACCCTATCGGCATCCGACGGCGTACTACAATATACCGATGATATACCGATCTTGCCAACATTGTTAGATATTTGTCTTCGTTGGCATACCGACGGTGTACTGGGCTGTACCGACGGTATACCGATTTTTGGAACTTTATTTTCCAGTAACTTTTTGCCTACTTGGAACGACATACCGACGGTATACTACAATATATCGACAGTGTACTGGACTGTACCGACGGTATACCAATCGTCCTCTTTCTTTAGGAAATCTTGGTTTTTTATGATTTTATGCTAAAACTTCTGTCTTTTGCTTGGACACGCGATAACTTAGCCTTATTTTGGACATGAACTTACATGGCTTTAGATGACTTGACTTGACTTGACTTGGCTTTACTCGATTTTATCCGTCTTTGCCCGGCTACACGTGATGATATGATTAACTGGACTTGACTTGGCATGACTTTACCTGGCTTCATTAGACACGGCTTGACTTGGTTTTACTTAATTTCATCTAGTTGGATATGGCTTCAGATGGTTGTACATGGCTTTACCTGGTTTTACATGGCTTTACCTGGCTTCACCTGGATTAGCATGGCTTCACATGGCTTTATCTGGCTTCACCTGGATTGATATGGCTTCACTTGGCTTTACCTAGATTCACTTGGCTTTACATGGATTCACTTGGTTACACGTGGCTTGGTTATTATCGTGGCTTATATAAGTCCATTTGTGCAATATATATTAAACTTGTATTAGAACCCTTTTTTTTGCATCATGTCTAGGATGAATTCTGCAGAATATCACACCCGGATTCTTACAAGAAACTGCTAGGGGTTTATAAGTAGAGATTCACTTAGTACATGGCTAGAGATTTTCCTAAATTGCATGTAGTTCCCGTTATTCATACAGTTATCTTGAGAAATATCCAGTAGTTTATATTGTGGAGTATCTTGAGGATTATCCGATACTGGTTTGTGCATATGGATATCTCGGACGGACTGCAGGGGTATATGATCAGAAGGAACTCTAGCATTGCGTTGCATTATAATAGTTAGTAATTAGGATTGTGATAACCATAGTTAGTTAAAGTATCAGGCCGTACTTATATGATTTGCCATAATTTATGGATGATGGACAGTCTAGGCTTTATATGATCACACTTTCATTTTTAGCACTTTTTATTCTATTACTTATCAGTTTAGGATAAATACTCATTGCAGGTTTACAATATTTCATTTATTATCCTAAGATCCTTTACATTCAGTCTTTACCTTCAGTATTTGTATTGCTTGTGTTGTTGGTTTAAGTTCCTAGATTGGCTTCCTTTGTGGTAGTTGATATTTGGGGGTCCGACTCCACTGGTTTTTCATGGCCAGATCCAGTAGTAGCACCAGAGGATCTTTCGTACTTTTCTGAGGATGGTGGCTACCAGGAGTACCAGACTACTTGAGTAGGTTTTCTTACTTTCCCACTCTGATATACATTCTATTTTTATTGGCGTTTAAACATCGAGCACATGTTTAGCTCATGTTTTGGTTTGATTAGTTATCCTACGAGCATTAGCATAATTGACATATCCTAGGGTTGATTATGTATGACTCAGATTCTGGCTAGTTTATTCATTCTGTGTTTACTAGCATCAAGATCATCTATATATTGTAGTTTGAGATGCTTTACTATTATATTTTAGCTAATATTACATCTTGATATTATTCATGTTGTTCTTGTGATTGAGACACTAGGGTTTGATGGACCTAGGCTTGACTGATGGTTTGTAGTAGTGATCCCTTATGTATTACAACTTTATCGTATATGCAGAGTACTAGAGTGC
The DNA here is from genome assembly GCA_036927795.1 of Iris macrosiphon. Classification (NCBI taxonomy): domain Eukaryota; kingdom Viridiplantae; phylum Streptophyta; class Magnoliopsida; order Asparagales; family Iridaceae; genus Iris; species Iris macrosiphon. Next base: position 69,059,709 of record JAYESA010000001.1, read on the forward strand.
TCTAAGTATACATAGCTGGCCTTGTCAGCTCCGCTCTCCAATATTCTTATTTTAAGGAATGACAGGATGTGAGGACGATAGCTCAGATATAGTATAGAAGTGAGCTAAATGATAGCTATACCGAGTGGTTAGGTACGATCATGGTGTGAAAAAAAAGGTCACGAGCTAGAGGTAATATGGATATGGCTGTTTTCTTTGGATGGGGAATATGGGCAGCTCATAGTTTAGAGTTAATATGGATGCGAACTATTTATTTTTATTGAAGACATCCCACTGGGGGATCTTTGGTAGACATATTACTTCTTGTCAACTAGAGTGCAAGTAATAAGTTCAGAACGAAACCCTATCAGAGGTGATATGGACGTGATAGGTCTTGTGGCCTCATTACTTATTGCGCACCTGAGTGTAAGTAATAAGTTCGATATAAGCCCTGCCAGAGGTAATATGGACGTGGCAGATTTTGTGGACTTAACACCTGTCACCCCATATTTCAGATTAGGAGTATTTTTGTCTTTTTATAATTAATGTGAAAATAATTGAATAATTAATTATATTTAAATTGCTGTGATTTATTTGATTGTTGCATATTACCGTTGTTTCGATAATTAGAGCACTACACTAGCCATTGTCTTCCAACCAGTTTCACACCTTTGTCCTAGACATGCCAGACTGTTATTTTGATCCTTGTGTGACTCATAACCATGTCTCATTGTGCTTTCTTTTAAATGCACAACATTCGTCGTAACCGATTATATTTAATTCTATATAAATCAAACTTTGTATCCTTGTGTATTCCAATCGAAATTTGACACACAATCTCGACCCATTTTGAGCAATCCAAATTAGGGTAATATTCTATTCTAAGTCTACTTCATTCATGACACTTGTGTCCCACTTAATTTTAGTCCCTTATACTTCTAATTAATTTTAGAACATATACTACATTTATTTTAATCAATTAAAAACTATAATTCTAACTTTGTGTAATTTTTCAATTGTTGGGCACTTTCGTGCAAAGATGCATTAAGGTATCCATCCCGTTGGACACGACACATAAATAAATCCATTTCTCTTCCATGTGTATTTTCCATAAATTTTGGGAGTGTGTAATTTAACATCAACCTCCTTGAACCATGATCCTAAAAACCTTGAACCAATGCATCCTAGCCTTCCGTTTTTAATTCTATTTAAATTATAGCCCTTGAAATATCCATGGCAAGCCCAATCCCAAGAGGGCTTTGACCAAATTCAACTTTTAGGTCAAACCAAACCCCCTTTATGTATAAATATTCCTTTTTTTTGTTTTTTCCTTTTCTCTAAAACTAAACCAAACCATAGCCGTAGCCCCTCTTCCCCTTACTATTCATCACCACCTTCATCATCTTTTCCCGTCGCCGTCGACTTCCTTCCGCCGAAAAGAACCACCCCCTCGTCGTTCCAACCCGCTGAACCCCGACCGGAACCGCCGGACTTCGACCCTCAACCCGCTGCTCTCGACAGCAGCTCGACGATGACCCACCGGTGTACTCGATCGCCTCCACGATGCCTGCACCCCGTCGGCCATCTCCCTGCCGACTCTCCCCGACTCAAGACCGATAATCCCCGCCTCGTCTTGACTCAGGCCCTGGAGTTCGACCGGACTGACGTTGTTCTCTCCTGCACCATCTTCTCGCTGAACTGGAGAAGCCAGAGCCACTGATCTGCTGCCAACCGACCCGCCCGACTTCGACCAGCACAACCGCCACCCTCGTCATCGACTGAATAGCCCAGACTCGCCTGCACACGAAGTTGTTGACCGCCTCCATCTTTGACTGAACCAACCAGAACTCGCCATACGCTGTCTCGACTGCCCTAAATCGAACACCCCGTGACGACCTCGACGCACGACTCGCCCACGTACCCAGGTTCGAGCCCCTTCATGTACGTGTACGCGTACGTACATATGCGTATTTTATAATGGTGTGCATACGCATATGATAGTATACGCGTATTGTTAATATAGATATATAATTGATATGACTGGTATATACATATTGGCATACGTATTAGTATATGGCTATGGTATATAAGTATATATGTATAATATAATTCTCATTTAAGTATATACACCTATGTATATAAATTGTATGGGTATTTTCTAGTATACGTGTATAAAATTGATTGATATATATATAGTATAGATTCTCTTAGTATATATATACATATATATATATATATATATAGACATATTGTATATATCTCCCTAAAGTATTAATCCTATTTAAAGTATATATATACATATATCTATTATAATTGTAACCAATGGATATTATGAATATGTTAGTTCATATTATGTACTATGTATTATATGTACTAGATGACTTAAATGTAACCATGGATACCCCATAGTTACATTGACCTGTGACCATGTAGCATGTTAGCAGACTGCCATATGTACACCGACGTATTGGCAAGACCCGTATCATCGACTGTCTGTTATGCACAACAACTACAGACGTGACCCCCTGGCGTAGTCTCTGAGATCATTGTGTTGATTGTGTGTTAGAGTAATATCTGATGCAGTATTGTGTTATATGATATGTCTATAGGACTGTTGGATCATTCAGACGATACTTTGGAACCAGGACATTGGTATTGCCAACTAAGGACCACAGGCGAGTACATTCTCTGACTGTTTCCATTATGTTGATTATCTCTATAACTCTTGTTGTATAGCGTACATGACTCTGACATTGTTATTTACACGAGTTGGCATCATCGAGACCTGTCAAGAGGAGTCGTGATTTGGAATCCATCGTGCTAGCTGGGGAAAATGGGAAAATATTAGTAGCTTATGTGATCATACCCAAACTTTACATGCATCATAGCTCACCTACACCTCACGTCGGTGCAGCCTGACCATTACATGCCTCATAGCCTGTTATGTGTAACGAGACTGACTATTGTTCGCATCATAGCTATCCGGATGATTAGCCTGACCTTACGTGAATCATAGCTAGTCATACATAGCAAGCTTGATCAGTCCCAAGCCGATCACATGATATGCTGATATTTCACACACTTAGTTAGATGTTCTTGACATGTATCTCTAGTATATTGATATAGCATTCCTTATGTTCTAGTCATAATTCTAGCATTCACATATGTATTCATTGTTCTAGCTTGTACTTGTATTTCTATTTCATTGCTAGATGTACATTGATGATGACATATGCTCCAGTATTACATTTATTCTATTTATTCCATTTATTTCAAGTACTTCATTATTCCAGTATTTCTTATTGCCAATTTTCATATCTGTCTTGTATTTCTTTATACTGTGTTATAGTTTTCGTCAATATATGTGGAACTGCTGTTAGTGGTTGTACTTCGTTCCATTCCTGACTGGATATTTTTTCCAGAGGATCTTGAGAATTTCTGTACTACACACTATGGACCGGGTATAGATGCAGACTACACACCAGAGATCCTAGAGGAGACTATTCCTTTAGAGAAGACATTACCTGCAGCTATCTAGGCAGCATTTATCTTATGCTTCTGAGACTTATTTGAGGTTTATTTAGTTTATGTTTAGACTTATGTTAAGTTTAATTTGAGACTTGTAGAGACTTTATGTTGGACAGCTAGACTGTGGATTATCTATATTTGAGACATGGTATTTAACTATGTCATTATTCTTATCTTTTATCGTGCCTTTATACTCTTATAGTGGTTGTGATTGAGTTTACATTTGAGATATTGTGAGATTGTATATTGTCCTCCTTATGGAGATTGATATCATTGACAGGTATTTAGTTATGTTAGTATTTATTGAGACCTAGACAGCGTTCTACCGCCGATGCTGCGGCATAGGCTGGACGTACATTCGCACTCGTGCCCCTATACCGGGTACGGGTCGTGACACATTTTTATTGGTGGCCCATGCAGGTCTAGTTTCGTAAATTGTGCGATATTGTGGTAGTGTGACAACTTAGTTGTACTGCTACGAGCCTGTGCTAGGATATAGAAAATAGGATTTAGGATGAGAGTATGCTCAATCACACTAAGAAATTCTAATATTCACAATGCTTTTCTAATTGATTGCTTCCTTTGGAATTTTACTGTCCTTCCTTGATAATATCGTATCTATTACCTTAATTGATTCTTTTGATCTGTATTTAGGATGTCGCCGAATACTAGATCTATGAGAGTGGGAGCATCAATTTCAGAGAGGTCTGCCACCTCTCGACCTGACGAACATACACCTGGAGTTCCTCCTATATCTCCTATTCATATGGGAGTATCTGCAGCTAACGGGATTCCTCCTCCACCTATTTAGAGGATTGCCCCAGCTATGACAGACAACCTTCCACCACCACCGACACCGATTCCCGGAGGAGTGCCCACTGACGGGGCACAGATGTTCGCACTGATGTAGGGCATGCTAGAGGCCCAGAGAGTAACAGCAGAAGCTCAGCGTATTCAAGCTGAGGCTCAGAGAGTGCAAGCAGAAGCACACCAGGCGCAGACAGAACTGATAAGAGAGAGCATGGAGAATGCTCATCAGGTGGCTCTCCAGGCTGTGGAGAGAGTAGTACGACAACAGCAACATCATGGCCAACAACAACAGAGGCCAGGTACTATAGTGGGCTTTAAGAGGATGATGCCTCGAGAGTTCAAAGGCACAGAAGGAATACTCTATGCTGACGATTGGTTAGAGGACATAGAGAGGAACTTGCGTTTAGCCCAGATTCCGGAAATTCTTCAGATCGAGGCCGCTGGCAGTCAGATGTTTGATATCGCACTGACGTGGTATCGTACAGAACAAAGACTCACTGTTGAAGGACTTACTTGAGAGGACTTCAAGGAGCTCTTCAAGGAGAAATTCTTTCCTGACGTAGCCTTGGGAGCAATAGAAAGTCAGTTCCATGACTTAATCCAAGGAGGCATGTCAATCGACGAATACGCCGTAGAGTTTTGTCGATTGAGCCGATTTGCGCCATCGATGATTCGAGACCCAGGAGATAGAGCACGAAAATTTAGAAAGGGATTGAATAGAGAGATCAAGTCTCGTACTTCGGGACGACGCACTGCTATATTTGAGGGTATTCTGATGGATGCCCAGATTGCTGAAGATGACTTGGACCTCAGGCCCAAGAGAGGACGCGACACTTCTGGAGGAACAGGTGGTAACACAGGACAGGCCAAGCGCCCACACTTTCAATAACAACAACAACAGAGGCCGTACCAGCAGCAACACCAGCAACATGCACCAGTTCGAGGACATATTCAACAGCAGCAACCATAGAGACAGAATCAGTCCATTGCCCAGTGTGCGTATTGCGAAAAAATAGGACATACAAGAGACATCTGCAGGAAAAGGTTGGGCACTTGCTTGTCATGTGGATCATTAGCACATCAGCTGAGGGACTGCCCAGCTGTTCAGACTCGCCAGGGAGGAACAGCAGCTCAGAGAGGACCAACCAGAGTACTTACTACACCAGGAGGCCAACAGAGAGGACCTCCAATTCCACCACAGCAGCAGAGGTTTGCTCAACACCACCAGCAGCAGAGAGGAGCACCACAGGGACGAGCTTATGCCATGACTACAGAGGAGGCTGAGCCAGCTGGAGACGTAATTTCAGGTTCAGTTTTACTCGATTCTATTTCAGCACTTGCATTATTTGATTCTAGTGCTTCCCATAGTTTCGTATCTGTATCTTATGCCCTTAAGCATCATTTAGAAACGGAACCATTAGATAGGACTTGCAAGATCACGATAGGAGGAGGCATTATCCTAGTTCGTGATTATTGCAAGGATCGGAGAGTGTCATTGGAAGGCCGAGAGTTGAGCGTGAGTTTACTCGTCATGCCACTTCCGGGATTCGACATTGTACTCGGAATGGACTAGCTGAGTAAACACCATGCTACTATAGATTGTCACGGAGGTAGAGTAGTATTTCAACCACCAGGAGAGCCAGAGTTTGAGATTGCTAGAGGAGCAGAGGAGCGGAGCAGAGGCACTTTTTGCTTAGCCAGGATGGAAGAAGAGGATTTACCACATCCACTTATAGCGGAGTTCCTGGATGTATTTCCAGAGGAGTTGCCAGGTTTGCCGCCAGACAGAGATGTTGAATTCTCTATAGACTTGATACCAGGAACGCCAGTTTTGACGTTGCCGTCAGGGACAGGTGGATTCACTATCTACAGTGATGCTTCAGGAAAAGGTTTGGGATGCGTTCTTCAATAACATGGAAAAGTAATTGCCTATGCTTCAAGACAATTATGCCCTAATGAAAAGAACTACCCCACTCACGATTTGGAGTTAGCAGCAGTTATCTTCGCCCTAAAACTGTGGAAACACTATCTGTAGGGAGAGCGTGTAGAAATCTTCACAGACCACAAGAGCTTGAAGTATGTGTTTACACAGAAGGAGATGAATATGAGGCAGAGAAGATGGTTAGAATTGATGAAAGACTTTGATATGTCATTACAGTACCATCCAGGAAAGGCCAACTTAGTCGCCGATGCCTTGAGTAGGTATCCGATGGCTATGTGCTTGACTTCAGATAGATATTTATTAGCTGATCTTGAGAGTTTGGGAATTGAAGTGCTAATTCCAGGTGTTGAGATTCAGATATGGGGATTACAAATACAATCAGGACTGATGAACAGAATTAGAGCTGCATAGTATGATGATGAGACTCTGAGGAATATCAGGGCACAAGTTCGGACAGGATTGACAGATGACTTCACTATTTCGGATGATGGATCTTTACGGCATGGCACGAGGATGTGTGTGCCAAGTGGAGGGCTGTACGAAGAAGTTTTACAGGAGGCACATCGCTCTCAGTACTCGATATATCCCGGAGCCACCAAGATGTATCGAGATTTGAGGGAGCATGTATGGTGGTATGGTATGAAGCGCGAGGTAGCACTCTTTGTATCCCGATGTTTAGTGTGCCAGTCGGTAAAAGTAGATCGACAGAGGCGAGGAGGATTGCTTCAACCTTTACCCATTCCAGAATAGAAGTGGGAGCATGTGACTATGGATTTTGTTTCAGGACTTTCTCGTACTCCAGGAGGAAAGGACGCGATTTGGGTCATCGTGGATAGGTTGACCAAATCAGCCCACTTCCTACCATTCAAAGTGGGTACATCGACAGAGAAGTTAGCAGAGATGTATGTACAGCAGATTGTCAGATTACATAGAGTTCCTGTGAGTATTGTCTCAGATCAGGATAGTTATTTCACTTCCCATTTCTGGAGGAGTCTGCAGGCTAGCTTGGGCACTCAGCTCAAGTTCAGTACCGCATATCACCCCCCAGACAGACGGGCAGTCTAAAAGGACTATTCAGACTCTTGAAGATATGCTACGCACTTGCGTTTTGGATCTCAGAGGTTCTTGGAAGGATCATCTACGCCTAGTAGAGTTTGCTTACAACAATAGCTACCAGGCCAGCATTAAGATGTCACCATTCGAGGCTTTATATGGACAAAGGTGTCGTACACCATTATCTTGGGATAATGTTGGAGAGAGAGCCTTGTTAGGACCAGAAATGGTCATAGATACAACAGAGAAGGTAAAACTTATCAGAGATAGACTGCGAGTGGCCAAGGACAGACAGCGGTATTGGGCAGATAGCCACCGTAGACCCCTAGAGTTTCAGGTATATATTTTGTTTTATTGGTTTGTGATTGTTTGTTTTAGATTGCATGTTAAGATTATTTGTTCTAGGTTGGTGATTTGGTGTTCCTACGGATTTCCTCGACACGGGACATGATTCGTTTTGGCAGAGGCGGGAAGCTTAGTCCATGATACATCGGGCCCTTCAGTATTCTTGCAAGGGTCGGTGCAACAGCCTATAGACTTGATTTGCCGCCTGCTCTAGATGGAGTGCATAACGTATTCCACGTGTCGCAGCTGAGAAGGTACGTGGCAGATCCTAGTCATGTACTAGATCACTCGGAGATCGAAGTTGGACCGACACTCAGCTATCCTGAATAGCCCGTTGATATCTTGGATCGTAGAGAGAAGGTATTGCGGAATCAGACTATTCCTTTGGTTCGTGTTGCATGGAGACATCACTCTCCAGGCGAGTCAACCTGGGAGAGAGAGGACGAAATACGCGAGCAATATCCGTATCTCTTTGAGACTTAAGGTATAATTCATTGTTTGATTGTTTGTTCTTGTGCTAAGTTTATTTTTTAATTTTGAGGACAAAATTCTTTTAAGGAGGGTAGAGTTGTCACCCCCACATTTCAGATTAGGGGTATTTTCGTATTTTCATAATTAATATATAAATGATTGCGTGATAATTAATTATATTTAAATTGTTGTGATTTATTTGATTGTTGCCCATTACCGTTGTTTCGATAATTAGAGCACTACACTAGCCATTGTCTTCCAACCAGTTTCACACCCTTGTCCTAGACATGCCAGACTGTTATTTTGATCCTTGTGTGACTCATAACCATGTCTTGTTGTGCTTCCTTTTAGACGCACAACATTCGTCGCAATCGATTATATTTAATTCTATATAAATCAAACTTTGTATGCTTGTGTGTTCCAATCGAAATTGGAGACACAATCTCGACCCATTTTGAGCAACCCAAATTAGGGTAATATTCTATTCTAAGTCTATTTCATTCATGACACTTGTGTCCCACTTAATTTTAGTCCCTTGTACTTCTAATTAATTTTAGAACACATATTACATTTGTTTTAATCAATTAAAAACCATAATTCTAACTTTGTGTAATTTTCTAATTGTTGGGCACTTTCGTGCAAAGATGCATTAAGGTATCCATCCCGTTGGACACGAGACATAAATAAATCCATTTCTCTTCTATGTGTATTTTCCATAAATTTTGGGAGTGTGTAATTTAACATCAACCTCCTTGAACCATGGTCCTAAAAACCTTGAACCAATGCATCCTAGCCTTCCATTTTAAATTCTATTTAAATCATAGCCCTTGAAATATCCATGGCAAGCCCAATCCTAAGAGGGCTTTGACCAAAGTCAACTTTTAGGTCAAACAAAACCCCCTTTATGTATAAATATTCCTTTTCCTTATTTTTTCCTTTTCTCTAAAACTAAACCAAACCACAGCCGTAGCCCCTCTTCCCCTTACTATTCATCACCACCTTCATCATCTTTTCCCACTGCCGTCGACTTTCTTCCGTCGGAACGAACCACCCCCTCGTCGTTCCAACCCGCTGAACCCCGACCGGAACCGCCGGACTTCGACCCTCAACCCGCTGCTCTCGACAGCAACTCGATGATGACCCACCGGTGTACTCGACCGCCTCCACGATGCCTGCACCCCGTCGGCCATCTTCCTGCCGACTCTCCCCGACTCAAGACCGACAATCCCCGCCTTGTCTCAACTCAGACCCCAGAGTTCGACCGGACTGACGCTGTTCTCGCCTGCACCATCTTCTCGCTGAACCAGAGAAGCCGGAGCCACTGACCTGCTGCCAACTGACCCGACCGACTTCGACCAGCACAACCGCCAGCCTTGCCATCGACTGAACAGCCCAAACTCGCCTGCACACGAAGTCGTCGACCGCCTCCATCTCTGACTGAACCGACCAGAACTTGCCATACGCTGTCTCGACTGCCCTCAACCGAACACCCCGCGACGACCTCGACTCCCGACTCGCCCACATACCCAGGTTCGAGCCCCTTCACGTACGTGTACGCGCACATACATATGAGTATTTTGTAATGGTGTGCATATGCATATGATCGTATACACGTATTGTTAGTATAAATATATAATTGATATGATTGGTATATACGTATTGGCATACGTATTAGTATATGGCTATGGTATATAAGTATATATGTATAATATAATTCTCATTTAAGTATATACACCTATGTATATAAATTGTATAGGTATTCCCTAGTATTCGTGTAATATGTATAAAATTGATATATATATATATATATATATAGTATAGATTCTCTTAGTATATATATACACATATATATAGACATATTGTATATATCTCCCTAAAGTATTAATCCTATTTAAAGTATATATACATATATATAATTGTAACCAATAGATATTATGAATATGTTAGTTCATATTATGTACTATGTATTATATGTACTAGATGACTTGAATATAACTACGGATACCCCGTAGTTATATTGACCTATGATAATGTAGCATGTTAGCAGACTGCCATATGTACACCGACGTACTGGCAAGACCCGTATCATCGACTGTCTATTATGCACAGCAACTAGAGACATGACCCCCTAGCGTAGTCTCTGAGATCATTATGTTGATTGTGTGTTAGAGTAATGTCTGATGCAGTATTGTGTTATATGATATGTCTATAGGACTGTTGGATCATTCAAACGATACTTTGGAACCAGGACATTGGTATTGCCAGCTAAGGACCACAGGCGAGTACATTCTCTGACAGTTTCCATTATGTTGATTATCTCTATAACTTTTGTTGTATAGCGTACATGACTCCGACACTGTTATTTACACGAGTTGGCATCATCGAGACCTGTAACGAGGAGTCGTGATTTGGAATCCATCGTGCTAGCTGGGGAAAACGGAGAAATATTAGTAGCTTATGTGATCATACCCAAACTTTACATGCATCATAGCTCACCTACACCTCACGTTGGTGCAGCCTGACCATTACATGCCTCATAACCTGTTATGTGTGACTAGCCTGACTATTGCTCACATCATAGTTATCCGGATGGTTAGACTGACCTTACATGAATCATAGCTAGTCATACATAGCAAGCCTGATCAGTCCCAAGTCGATCACATGATATGTTGATATTTTACACACTTAGATGTTCTTGACATGTATCTCTAATATATTGATATAGCATTCCTTATGTTCTAGTCATGATTCTAGCATTCACATATATACCAGTTCTTTGTTCTAGCGTGTACTTGTATTTCTATTTTGTTGCTAGATGTACATTAATGATGACATATGCTCCAGTATTCCATTTATTTCCAGTACTTTATTATTCCAGTATTTCTTATTGCCAATTTTCATATCTGTCTTGTATTTCTTTACACTGTGTTATAGTTTTGGTCAATATATGTGGAACTGCTGTTAGTGGTTGTACTTCGTTCCAATCCTGACTGGATATTTTTTCCAGAGGATCTTGAGGATTTCTGTACTACACACTATGGACCGGGTATAGATGCAGACTACACACCAGAGATCCTAGAGGAGACTATTCCTTTAGAGAAGACATTACATGCAGCTATCTAGGCAGCATTTATCTTATGCTTCTGAGACTTATTTGAGGTTTATTTAGTTTATGTTTAGACTTATGTTAAGTTTAATTTGAGACTTGTGGAGACTTTATGTTGGACAGCTAGACTGTGGATTATCTATATTTGAGACATGGTATTTAACTATGTCATTATTCTTATCTTTTATCGTGCCTTTATACTCTTATAGTGGTTGTGATTGAGTTTATATTTGAGATATTGTGAGATTGTATATTGTCCTCCTTATGGAGATTGATATCATTGACAGGTATTTAGTTATGTTAGTATTTATTTAGAACTAGACAATGTTCTACCGCCGATGCTGCATCGTAGGCTGGACGTACATTCGCACTCGTGCCCCTATACCGGGTGCGGGTCGTGACAACACGCTAGCGTACTTAGAGTTAAGTACGGGTAAAAAGTTTAGATGACAACCGATGTCAGAGGTATTATGGACGTGATAATCAATAGTCATACAGAGAGGTATGCTCAGAGGTAATATGGATATGGAAAACTCTACTAGGAATAATCGGTTAGGGCAGTAGTTTCAGAGGTGATGTGGACGTGAAATAATGCCCAAGGGAACCGATTATGAGTGGTCTACCCGAAAGTATGGATAAACCGGAAGGTGGCTCCGCTAAAGAGATTTTTGAGGATCCACCGTCTATTGCGTATTCAAGATTCCTAAATACAGACAATGGCTTTCATCAAACTTTTGTGGAAGGAAAGTGCATATTGTGCTTACACACTTGCTGGGATGAACAACGGGGAACGTACACTGTACATTTTGATTATTCAGCTGATAATATAGGGAGTACAACTCTAGCTTAGACATAGTACTTTTTGAGAAACTTGCCATTGATAGGCATCATGAGCAAGTCACCATTAGGTTTTGTGAGCCGATAGGCGCCGTTGGAGAACACGGACTCCACAATGAATAGACCATCCCATTTAGGTTTAAATTTACCAGCCGTCTTGTGGATCATAACCATCGGTATTTTTCTGTCAAGACAAGGTCACCCACTTGGTAAGTCTCTTCTTGACCCATTTGTTGAAGGCTCCTGAGAGGCGTGCTTGGTATAGTTCAATGCGCTGTTGAGCTAAGAAACTCTTCTCGTCGAGTCCGTCCATCTCTTGTAGTCGTCGGCGTTGATTGTCGTCAACGGTCAATCAGTTGGAAAGAGCCACTCGGAGTGACAAAATTTGGATCTCGAGTGGGAGGACTACTTCAATTTCGTAAACCAAGAAGAATGACATGCTGCCAGTAGGTGTCCAGACCGTTGTGCGATAGGCCCAGAGATATTTACCCAGCTTCTTATTCAGTCGCGCTTATTGGATGACACAAACTTCTTTAGTAGCTTTATGATGGTCTTGTTGAATGCTTCTATCAGACCATTTGCTGCTGGGTTGTTGGTGGTCGAGGCTATATTTTGGATTCAGTTTTTCTCATTAAACCAATAAAAATCATGACTTACAAACTGTGGACCATTATCGTGGATGATCTTTCGTGGCAAGCCGAAGTAGTATATGACGTGATGCTTGAAAATTTTGATCACGCTTGAGGTCTTGACTTCAGCGAGTGGAATAGCTTTCTCCTATTTGGAGAAGTAGTCGGTGATAGCTAAGATGAACCGATGTCCCTTAGAAGAAGGTGGACTAATTGGTCTGATAATATCCATTCTCCATGCATTAAATGGCTAAGATGCTACTGTTGGGTATTGGAATTCTGAGGACTGGTGGATAAAGTTTGCGTAGATTTGGCACACTTGGCACTTTCTCGCATAGTCAACAGCCTATGCTACAATTGTCAGCCAATAGTAACCCATTCTCCGAAGATGATCCTGTAGCTTGGGTACATACTGATGGGTACCGCAAACCCTATCGTGAGCCTCGCGGAGTGCCTGCTTCACTTTTGTATTTGATAGGCATTATGATAGAAGACCGTCATAGGAACGACGATACAATATTTTGGTAGCCGTATCATAATAGAACCGGAGGGAACCTCTTCTGATAGAAGTGGCTTTATTTTCGTTCTCAGAAAGAATTACATAGACTGCATAGTTGATGAATGGGAGTCTCCAGTCTTAGGAGTCGGTGTTGGTCTCTAGTGAGTAGCTCAGGCACAGACAAAGATTTTTCTTCGGGCAGACCAGCTCTTAACCGACCACTGTGATCACCTAATAGGTTTTGACCGGGACAGCCAAGGAGGCAGCGAGGCCGGCTAGGACGTCAGCCTTAATGTTTTATATCCAAAGAATGTTCTCTATGAAGAACCCCTCAAAGGTGGAGATTATTCCAAGCGCATCTTGGTGGTAGGGAATTAAGTCCTCGTGTTGGACCTCGTATTCGCCCCGAACCTGACTGACTATCAGCTTCGAATCGCCTTAGGCTTCTAAGTAGTCGACTCCCACTTGTTTAGAGAGTTGGAGCCTAATGACGAGGGCATTTTACTCTGCCACATTATTGGAGCATGGCTCTGTGAGGGAGTAAGCATGGTTTATGACCAGATCATGTGGAAAAATCACTACTATCCTAACGCCAGCGACAATATCGCCTTTGGGCCCTATTCTTGAAGCACCGTCGAAGAACATTCGCCAAACGACTTATATGCTTGTGGTCATGTTTGAGTCCGCTAGTTCGTCTGGAATCTCCTCATAGAGCTTTGAGATTTCCAGTACATGGTAGGCTGCCAGGAAATCTGGCAATGCTTGGCCTTTGACCGCCTTTTATGGGACAAATACTATGTCGTACGGTGACAACAGTATTGTCCATGTGGCTAGGAGAGACGAGTGCTCCGGGTTTTGTCATAAGGACCCTAAGAGGATTAACTCACGATATCACATGGATGGTTTATCCTGCCACATAATGTCGGTTCTTCTGAATGGCAAAGATTAGAGAGAAGCACTCATTCTCAATAGGGTTGTATATGTGCTCTATACCGACCATCATTCTACTGAGATAGTAGATGGCCTACTCATGACCCACATTACTTTTCTGGGCAAGTAGAGCTCCGAGGGAGTGATCCATTGCTCGCACATATAGCTATAAGGGTCTTCCCACAATGGGGGCCAAAATATTGGGGGGTTCATGAGATACTCCTTGATGTCGTCGAAGGCACGCTGGCATTCTTCTTTCGAGACGAAGGAGACTCCCTTTTTCATGAGCTGAGTGAACGGCTAACAACATCCAGAGAGGTTTAATATGAACCTCCTGATGTATGCACTCTTCCTTGAAGGCCACAAAGTTCTCTAAGATTCTTTGGTAGGTGAATTTTAAGGATTGCTTTAGTCTTGTCGGGGTCTACGTAGATACCCTTCGAAGTTATGACAAATCCTAAATATTTGTCGCTGGAGGCACCCAGGAAGGATTTGGTAGGGTTTATCTTGAGCTGGTACGCACGCATCAGGTCAAACAAAGTCTTCAAGTCTCGAAGGTGATTTTCTTTGGAGGAACTTTTGACAGCGATGTCATTAACATAATACTCCACTGTCTTTCGTAGATGATCATGAAAGATGAGCTTATAGCTCACTGGTATGTAGCACCTGCGTTCTTCAAACCGAAGGACATGACTCTGTAGTAGTTCACTCCTATCGGTGATCAAAATGATGTATGCTTTTCGTCGTCAGAAAATATCTTGATTTGGTTATAGCCTGAGAATCGGTCCATGAAGGACATGCGCTCGAAGACACAAGTGTTGTTGATCATTATGTCTATGATCAGAAGGAAAAACTCAACCTTAAGGCATGACGCATTCAAATCATGAAAGTTAATGCAGATCCGGATCTTTCTGTTATTTTTAACGACGGGCACGATATTGGCTACCCAATACGGATATTGTTCCTCACGGAAGAAGCCACTAGACTTCAGCTTAGATGTCATTCATAATTTTCGTCCGAAATTGCCATTATTGTTGCTTGATTGGTTTAGCGTTGGACAAGATATTGAGCTTGTGGACCATGATTTGGGGGTCCAGTCCTACATGTCTTTGTAACTCCAGGCAAAGATATTAACGTATTTCCTGACGAGCTATAGTAGAGATTCCCGATCCTTATCAGACATACTTTTGCTGATGAAGATTGGTTTAGGGGAGGATTGGTCGCCCAGATTGATTTGTACGACTTTGTCCTCAATGGGAGGTTCCTGTTGCTGGAACCATATCTCCCAGTAGTAAGTAGCAGCAGTAGGTAGCAGCAGCAGCAGTAAGTAGCAGCAGTAGGTAGCAGCAGCAGCAGGAAGCAGCAGCAGCAACCGGTAGTAGCAGCAGCAGTTGAGTGATATATATATATATATATATATATATATATATATATATATATATATATATATATATATATATATATAGCTAGCTAGTTAGTTAGTGAGTTGAGAAGGGTAAGGTAAGGTATCTCAATACCTTGAGATATTAAGATACTCAAGATATTGGGTATCGGGGCGAGGTTTTGGGTTTTTACCTAGGAATGGGGTTAGAGTTGGTTATATATATATATATATATATATATATATATATATATATATATATATATATATATATATATATATATATATATATACGTGTTAGGATATATATTAGAGTATAGGCGGGGTATATAGCGTAGGTTGAGATATCGGATACCGAGGGTATCCCGGTATCTCAAAGAGGCGAGTTTGAGGGTTTACTAGCTTAATGAGCTAGTTTTGACCTAGAATTTTAGGGGCACCCTAGTTTCACCTAGAGTTGACCGTAATTGCCCCGGTTGACCACCAAAGTCAACCTTTGACCTAGTTTCGGCCTAGAGTTGAATTTTTGGACCTCGGTTGACTTTTGACCCAGATTTTACCGGTTTGACCCGTTTGACCTAGAACAACCCTAAAAGCTTATTTTTAGTTATTTTATTTCTGTTTAACTCTTTAGAATCCTGTTTAACCTTGCTTTTCGTAATAACTCTTTGCGACGCCAGTTCGGATCTCGATTCTCACTAGTTGCTCAGGACGTCAGGCGAGTACCTACCTCTGATTGTTTCTATTTTATGATAGCGTATATATCATCTGTTCTAGTACTGTTAATACTTGATTCTGATACATTGTTTCACGAGCTGGTACTAGTTGGATCCCGTCATGAGATGTTATCCCCTTACCGTATTCAGCGGGTACTCTATCACATGTATTTCATCATGTGCTTCCAGTATTGATTCTCATGTGCTTCGTGTGCTATCGCTTTCATGTACGCGAGTTATTTATCATGTACGTAGAGTATCGTAGTTGGATCCAAGAGTATTAGTGGGGAAGGGGAGTAAAAGTTGGTTATGTGATCAAATCCAAATAGTATTCATGTGTATGTCGGTTATGCAACTCATGAATAACGGAGTTATCGTAGAATAAATAATATGCAACCCAAGCCGATCACATAACGAACTTTTGCTCAAGGCACTTAGCTAGTATTCTTATTTTCTCACATACAGTTACTTCTCTACTACTTGTATTGTTCCCCAGTTTTACATTGCAGTTACTTTATCAGTTCTACCATGTATTTACTTTCCTTTGCATCTTGTATTCTTTTCTATTGCTAGTCATATACACATTACCATGTATTTGGAGTTGCTTTCAGAGTTATGTACTTCGCTCCAATCCTGACTGGATATATTTTTCCAGGGGATCCTGATGACTTTTGCCCGACTTACTACGGGCCAGGTGTCGATGATTGTTGCGACCCTGAGATAGAGGAGGAGCCCGTCCAAGCTGAGGAGACGCCGCTAGCGCCCTAGTATAGCTAGGTGGATTTTACTGGGTTTGTTCCCAGTTGGTTTTGGATGACTGTATTATTTATTTTGCTACTGTGAGATGTTGTAGACTCTTAGACTTGGAATATATATTTTGGTTATTATACTTGCTCTCTTTGGTTCTTTGTTTCTTTTGTTAATATCTTATCATGCTTTTACTCTTCCCCTAGTTATTGTGATTGAGTTTATGTATATATTGTAATATTGTCCTTCTTTTGGAGAGGTTATCTTGACAGGTTATTGTGAGATATATATAGTTGTGACCTAGACAGCGTTCTACCGTCGATTTTGCGGCATAGGCTGGACGTACCTACGACTCATGCCCAATTTTCTGGGTGTGAGTCGTGACAACTGTAGCAAAGGAGGTCATACCCGAGATATTTGCCGGGCAGCTAACAAACTATGTTTGAGATATGGGAGTCCTTATCACAAGATTGCCACATGTCCATTGATACAGAGACCAAGAGGGGCAGTACAACAGTTTTTTGCATTGCCAGCTCCAAGGGCAGTGCAGCAAGGAGGACCAGCAGCAGCAGTGCGGCCTTTAGCTCAACGTTCGTTGTCGATGCAGGCCCAGCTTTATAGACCAAAATAATAATAAAATCAGCAGGGGCTGCAACCACGGTAGCAAGGAAGGCAGAAGCAGGGAGCTCAATAAGGCCAAGGGTAGGCACTCACCTTATCTTTGGAGGAAGCTATGGAGTCGGGCGAGGTAGTAGTAGGTAATATTTTGTTACAACCTTTCATTCCATAGATTTAATTGATTCTGGAGCTTCGCACTCATTTATATCTGCATTATATGCGATACGTATTGGATTGAAGTTTGAGTCATTGTTAGAGAGGCTGAATATACTCACTGGCAATAGAATCGTAGAAGTTAGTAGGGTGTGCCTAGCATATCCAGTCGTAGTATGTGGGCATTTATTACCTGCAAAGTTGATCGAGTTTTCTATGGGTTACTTTGACGTTATCTTAGGCATGGACTGGTTGAGAGATAGTCATGTAATGATAGATTGTCATGAGGGTAGAGTGTTGTTTAGAATTTTCGGTCTAGAAGAGTTTATCCTTAGCAGAATAACAAAAGACCAGCATAAGGGAGGAGTCGCAATAGTAGCAAGAAAAGAAGATCCACTGCCCAAGATAGTTGAAGAGTTCATGAATATCTTTCCCAACGATCTTTCTAGATTACCCCCAGTTAGAGCAGTAGAGTTATGTATAAAGTTGATGCTAGGAGTAGAACCAGTATCCCAGAAGGTGTACCCTATGTCACCATCAGAGCTTGACCATTTATATCGATATGTGGAAGAACTGAAGGCAAAAAAGTTTATTCGGACCAGTGGATCACCGTGGGAAGCACCAGCGATATTAGTGAAGAAGAAGGATTGATCGACGCAGCTGTTTATGGATTACAGGAGGTTGAACGCAGTGACCCTGAAGAACAAGTACCCATTACCAATGATTGATGATTTGTTTGACTAATTAAGTGGAGCAAGAGTCTTCTCCAAGATAGATTTACGATCAAGATATCATCAGGTGCGATTCTGAGAGCATGGTATACCAAAGACAACATTTAGGTCATGATATGGGCATTATGAATTCTTAGTTATGCCATTCAGACTGACTAATGCTCGAGCAATATTCATGGATTTGATGAACCGTATCTTCATGCCTTACTTAGACCAATTTATGGTAGTATTTATCGATGATATCTTGGTGTATTCTCGTAATGAGGAGGAGCATAACAACTCAGGATAGTGCTGCAAAATTTGAGGGAGCACCAGTTATATACGAAGCTTAGTAAGTATGGATTTTGGTTGGATCGTATATCCTTTCTTGGGCACATTATTTTTGGAGCCGGAGTGTTAGTTGATCCCAAGAAGGTAGATGCAGTAGAGAACTGGCCAATTCTGAAGACAGTAGCAAAAATGCATAGTTTCTTGGGCATTGTAGGATACTACAGAAGATTTGTGGCAGATTTTGCTAAGATCTCGACACTATTGACTCGGTTGACACAAAAGGAAGTTAAGTTTATATAGTCAACAAAATGTCAGATAGACTTTAAAGAATTGAAGAAAAAGTTACTCTTTATACCAATCCTTACTCTTCCAGCAGGCTCCAGAGGATTCATAGTGTATTATGATGCATTTGGCAAATGACTTGGACGTGTTTTGATGCATCAAGGGAGAGTGATAGCGTATGCTTCTCGAAAGCTCAGGGATTATGAGAAGAACTATCCAACTCATAATTTGGAGCTAGCAGCAATAGTGTTTGCAATTAAGCTATAGAGGTACTACTTATATGGCGATCGAGTAGAAATATTCACAGATCATAAGAGTTTGAAGTATGTGTTCATGCAGAAGGACCTGAACATGAGGTAGAGAAGGTGGCTAGAGTTGTTGAAAGACTATGACGTAGAATTTCAGTACCATCCAGGCAAGGCTAATATAGTAGCTCATGCATTTAGTAGAAGAGGTAAAAAATTTATATTGACTACTCAGAAGTATATTCTAGAAGACTTACGAGAGATAGGTATCGAGATAGTACTTCCACAAAGTACAGAAGTTCAGGCTAGCCTATAGATTCATTCAACTTTGGTAGATAGAATCAAACATCAGGCAGAGGACCCAAAGATTCAAAAGCTACGAGAATAATATGAGTCAGATCTTCAGAAGGAGTTGACAATACATGCGGATGGAACGCTAAGGTTTGGGAATCGTCTATGCGTACCAAGCAAGGATATTCAATAATAAATTATGACTGAAGCACATAGTTTCCAGTATTCCATTCATCCGAGAGGCACAAAGATGTACCAAGATATCAAGCAACACTTTTGGTGGAACGAAATAAAGAGGGAAATAGAACGCTTCATATCGCGATGTCTAAAATGTCAGCAAGTGAAGGAAGAACAAAAGAGACCGGCAGGATTATTGCATCCACTTCCTATTCCAAAGTGGAAGTATAAATAAATCATAATAGACTTTGTGACTGGTTTACCTAGATCACCAACTGGTCGAGATAAAGTTTGGGTAATAGTGGTTCATCTCACTGAAGTAGCTCACTTTTTTCTTTTTCGAGTAGGACAGTCTACAGAATAATTGGCTGAAATATATATACGACAGATAGTGAGA
This sequence comes from Iris macrosiphon, assembly GCA_036927795.1. Lineage (NCBI taxonomy): Eukaryota > Viridiplantae > Streptophyta > Magnoliopsida > Asparagales > Iridaceae > Iris > Iris macrosiphon. The sequence continues at coordinate 69,079,846 of JAYESA010000001.1, forward strand.
CAACACGGTATTCCAATAAGTATCATGTCAGATCAAGACACTCGGTTCACATAACATTTTTGGAAAAAATTGCATCAGAGTTTAGGCACCAAGTTAAGATTCAGCACAACTTACCTCCCTCAGACAGATGGATAATCAGAGAGAACCATCCAGACCTTGGAGGATATACTATAAGCCTGTACCTTAGACCTTGGTGGATCTTGGGAAGATCACCTTTATCTCGTCGAGTTCTCATACAACAACAGTTATCAGGCCAGTATCCAAATGGCACCCTTCGAAGTGTTATATAGAAGAAAGTATAGATCACCATTGGCTTGGGGCTATTTGCCATTTAAATCAAAAAAGAGAACTGGAAGAACTAGATTTGATTTAACAAACTAAGAAAGTACCAAAAAGAGTCCTTAGAGACAATCTAAGTACAAATTTGTTTTTTGGGGGGTGACGATGGGGGGTTAGGTATGTAGCAACTCTCTTTACTCCGTGGATGATACGATGCATAAGCTCTTCTCTCTCCCTTGAGTGTTGATTCGCAGATAGCCAGCTAATACCTTGTCCGGGTCTGGTATCCTATTATTTATAGTCATATTTATGGCTGCATAGATTTCGGGCCGCATGGATGGCGGGGTTTGCTACGTGTCCCCTTTCAACGAAAGGGTGCTACAACTGTGCATGAAAATTTAGACTCTGCTGCTACGTGGGCATTTGTTGAGATTTTTTTGTTTGCTGAGTATTTGGACGATTCTCAACTGTGGAGGCAAACTTGGTCAAATAGACACGTGGCCGCTATTTGGTTGGAGAGGACCGCTCAGTTGTAACAACAAGACTTAGTCTACATAGAATCTGGGACACATATAGCCAAAGACGCACGAGATGCACAGAGTCTGGAATGTACGGGGCCAGAAATACATGGACCACATGGAGTCTGGAACACATGGGCCAGAGTCGCATTGGGCGCATGGAGTCTGGGACCCATGGGTTAGAGACGTATGGACCACATGGACTTTGAAACTCATGGGCCAGAGCCGCATGGGATCTTTTTGTCGCGTTGTCCACGTGGCTTCTATACTATCTATTTGATGATAAACAGAGAAATGAAACTAGGTTTATACGAAACCCTTTATTTGTTTACAAACAAGAAAAAAAGTACAATTAATCCTATACGAGGATATTAAGTACAATAAAAATAATTCTGGGGAAATATTGCTATAGGAGTCTGATCTGCGGTCGATCACTTTGTCCCTTGGACCACATGATGACGAAGAAGTGCTGTAGAAGAAGAAGAAGAAGCTTCAAAGATTGCAGGAGGGGTTGAACTCTCGTTGCCAAAGTTGTCAATCAACACTCTCTGTATATGCTCTCTCTCTGATCTCTTCTCTTTTGACCTTTTTCCGATCTCTCGACCTTGACCTTGACCCCTTTCTCCTATGACCGGAAGTCTCTATTTATAGAGATCAGTCACAGTAACTGATCAGTCGGTGTAGAAGCCAATTAGTGGAGAGAGTTGCACCTTTTACACGGCGGTTATAATAACTGCTACCCACGTCTGAATGATCTCCTGAATCCGTGTATGACGCGTATCCTATTATAAGGTATCACGTATAACTGCTTCTCGAAGACCATGGCATGCAATCCACGTAGGTAACTGTCCCTCGTGTAAAGATGGTTGGCATAAAAGCCAAATAATTGTCTCATTGGCGTAAAAGCCAAATAGTTATCTTATTGGCGTAAAAGCCAAATAGCTGTCTTGTTGGCGTAAAAGCCAAATTCTGCATAAAGCTTGATGCTGCATAGGTAATAGGTAACCAGCATAAACTAGCCAATTATCCTTTCTGACTGAGGTCTTGAGTGTATTCTGGGCCAAATAGCCTTATCACGTACCTTGCAAATATAGCCTGAGTTGGCGTATTTCGAGGAGATGGCATACGGCATGCTCCTATAGTTGAAAATAGCCTGGTTGGCGTATTTTGAGGAGATAGCATACGGCGTGCTCCTATAGTTGAAAATAGCCTAGATGGCATAATATGCAGGGATAGTGACGTGAGCATATTAGCCCTAATTTTAGCTCTCCCAGTCATTAAAAGTAGAACCAAATCTCGTGCATTAAATGCAGAGATCTGCCCCCATCTCGTGCATTAACTGCAGAGATATGCCTCGAGTTCTGTACTAAGAACATCTTTTGACGTGACATCTAATTTCGTCTCATCTTGAGCGTAAAGGCTCATCTCTGCCTGTGTAAAATAGGCAGCGTATTCCCTGAGTGTAAAATTGACTTGTATCCAGGATATGCCACTAAACGACAATCTGGGGCTCTGTGCAAAATCATCATTACAGCCGTCCACTCGATCATCGTGTAGTACTCTTTGTTAGGAGTCAGGTTCACTGTTCTGTCTGACAGGTTCATTCAAGGAATACAAAGAGTTCCTCGTACAACTTCACGCTGTTTTAAAAGCAGGCATAGTTTACGCCGGAGGGAGGTGTAGCAACCTTTTACGCCAAAACAGGCTTGAAGCGCTGCTTTATGCAGGCAGTTCTGAAGTCATATTTTACGCGTATAGTTCTGAAGCTTCTATTTTATGCGAGCTTCATGTATGTTTAGGGCTTTTATGCATATAATTCCTCAGCGTATTTTTTAAGCTTCTACACTATCCTTGGGACTTCTGCCTCTTAGTGTGTTCTCGTCCTTTGAGGCGATCAAGGAAAATTATTTTTGTCAGGATTCTGTGTCAGACGCCATCTTTATTGTTAGGATATCATGTCAGGTCGACCTGTGCCCTGTTGTCAGGATATTTGTTTGGATCGCATGGGTGTCCCTTTTCTGGACCGCATGGTGTCCATGCGGTCCATCATCTGTTGAGTTTTATTTGGGGCGCATGGACGTTGGGCGCATGGATGTATTTTTTCCATGCTTCTAAATGACCCCCCACAAAGTTTTCAAATTGATAAATTTGAAATACTTTGGATAAGAAGCATGGATGGGGTATGTTCGGGCTGCATGGTCATTGAGCCGCATGGGCGAATGCTGCCAGGCTGTCCCTTATTTATTAACTGCCAGATTTTGCCTTGACCCTTGGGTGGATTTTGTTCGGATTCTGCACTATCTCCTGATCCAGGGCTCAAGGCGACTGTTTTCAAGAAGAGAAAAGTGGCATACAAAAATTGAGGCGTTAGGTTCATCACCAGAACTGCCCCGTTCGTCACCTTGATCTCTTCACGCATCTCTTGGAGCCTATAAGTATGACTTGAGGATGATAGAGAACTTTGTCTTCAGTTCCTCCTTCTTCGTGAAGATGCTGGATGTTGTTGTCTCTCTCGTCGAGGAGTCGGTCGAGAGTAGGATTGATTTATGGCCCCCTGATGCAGGAATTCTACTCTGAGGTAAGGGGGTACAATATCTCTCGAGTTATGCTGCTAAGGTCACGGAGCCACTAACGTAAGTCGAGCCTTGGCAAAGTTCTACCGCATAGATGAAGGCTCCCCTCGGATATGTGCAGACCTCCTCACAGAGTTCTATCGTGTGGGTGAGTACTCCTTCATGGCACGCACGTAGAACCTGTATAACATGTGTGCCGAGCTTTGGCAAGGTCGCATGGATGAGAAATCATATATTTTATGCGTACATAGCCTGTATGTGGCTTGGCCACATGGGTGAGGTCTCATCCTGCTTGTTCGAGCAGACTTAACTGTATGTGGCTATGACCTAGCAGCGGTATACGATGGTTATGCCTTTTCATAATCTTCGTTGGGACTGATGTGTCTTCTTTATGCAAGTTTTGTCTTCACTTATTTTGCCTATGATGGGGCATGTAAGGATATCATAACACCCGTTGTTGGGGATAAAAACCAACTTTATGCAATATTTTGCCAGAAGATGCGGTCTATTTGGCAAGAACTAATCCAGGAGACGAGGATGAATATCCCATGTCATACGTAGGGCTGTCCTTGTTCATACAGAGCATTAGTTGCTTTTCTCCCTTTTATGTGGTTCGCTATCTGCCAGGAGACCGCGGGGTCAATGACAGGATTTGGATTAATTGCCATTACTGTCGTCAGTCTTCCCGCATGGTTGTAAAGAACCCGATCCTGCTCTTCCCTTGCTATCTATCAGCATAGATTTTCCATATATTGAGGTTTGTACTGTATAGTGGTGAGCTAGAAAGCATTGAGTTTTGCTGCGGGGTCGACTTGCGTTAGTAGCGACGACAGCCTGGAGAGGCGCTTCTAATGAATTTTTTTTGTATCAACGAGACTTTACCGAAAACCCTTTAAAACAGGTTTACATCATATGTACTCATCATCTTGAATACTAATAAGAACCCTTGAATGTAATTAATTTCCATCATATGTACTCATGATCTTGAATATTAATTAATTAAGTCTCTCCTTTTTCAGAAAATTTTGTATGTTATGGACTTTTGGGTATTGTACTGGAGATAATATGAATGTAGTACCATACCGTAGCTTTTTAAGGATATCTTGTTAGGAGATTTTAGTGGACCTATTACCCTTTTGTGCCCTTGAGGTGCGAGTAATAGATTCAAATCAAACCCTTTCAGAGGTAGTATGGACGTGATAGGTTTTATGGATTTTAAGGACATCCCGTTGGGGGATTTTGGTGGATCTATTACCCATTTGTGCACTTTGGGTACGAGTAATAGATTCAAAACAAACCCTATCGGAGGTAGTATGGATGTGATAGGTTTTGTGGATTTTAAGGACATCCTACTGGGAGATATTGGTGGATCTATTACCCTTTTCCGCACTTTGGGTGCGAATAATATATTCGAAATAAACCCTATCAGAGGTACTATGGACGTGATAAGTTTTGTGGATTTTAAGGACATCCCGCTTGGAGATTTTGGTGGATCTATTACTCTTTTGCGCACTTGGCGTGCGAGTAATAGATTCGAAACAAACCCTATTAGAGGTAGTATGGACGTAATAGGTTTGTGGACCCACTAATTTTTGTGCACGTTAGTGCAAGCAATATGTTTGAAATAAGCCATGCCAGAGGTAATATGGCAGTTTTTGTAGACTTAACATCGTGGGCATACTCGAATTGGGTACGGGTGATAAGTTGGAAGATAATCAATATCAGAGGTAATATGGATGTGATGATCGATGATCAAGGCCGGGAAGTTTGCTCAGAGGTAATATGGACATGGCAGACTCCGCCAGAGTAGTATATTAGAGTGACAATCCAGAGATCTTGTGGACATGAACCAATGCCCACGAAGATACGATATAGTTGGAAAATAGAGGATTACTTGTCTAATTCAGACGTAATACTTTTTGGGGAACTTGTCGTTGATAGGCATCAGGAGCATGTCGTCATTGGGTTTTGCTAGCCGTTATGCGCTGTTGGAAAACGCAGTTTCCACAACGAACGGGCCCTCCCATTTAGGTTAGAATTTGTCAACCATCTTGTGAGTCATAACCATCGGTCTTCTTACTGTTAAGACGAGGTAATCCACTTGAAACATTCTCTATTTTACCCATTTGTTGAAGGCTCCAGAGACACGCTTGATACAACTCTATATGTTGTTGGGCTAAGAGCCGTTTGCCATCGAGTGCTTCCAGCTCCTGTAACCGTCGATAATAGTTGTCGTCCATGGTTAGTTTGTTGGAGAGAGCTATTCGTAGTGAAGGGATTTGGATCTCCAGCGGGAGTACTGCCTCACTTCCGTATACCAAGGAGAATGGCGTATTTCCAGTAGCTGTCCGGACTGTTGTTCGGTAGGCCCAAAGATATTCACCCAGCTTCTCATTTCAGTCGTATTTGTTAGAAGACACGAATTTCTTGAGGAGCTTAATGATGGTTTTGTTGAACGCTTCTGCTACACCGTTTGTTGTGAGGTTGTATACCGTGGATGCTATGTTTTGGATTCAGTTCTTGTCAGAAAACCGATAGAAGGCATGACTTACGAATTATGGACCATTATCGTGGACGATCCTACGTGGCAAACCGAAGCGATATATGACGTGATGCTTGATGAAGTTAATCCCATTGGCTGCCTTGACTTTAGCCAGAGAAATAGCTTCTGCCCATTTGGAGAAGTAGTCAGTGATCGCCATGATGAACCGATATCCCTTTGATGAATGTGGACTGATTGGCCCGATGATGTCCATTCCCCATGCCTCAAACGACCAAGATGCTACCATTGGGTGTAGAAATTCAGATGGCTGGTGGATGAAGTTCGTGTGGATTTGTCATGCTTAGCACTTCCTTGCATAATCGACAACATATGCTACCATCATCGGCCAATAGTGGCTTATTCTCCGAAGACGAGTCCTGAAGCTTTGGACCGGGTTGATACGCCCCGCAGTATCATACCTCAATTTCGTAGAATCGATAGTCGTCCCCCGGGCGTGATGCCGTGCATGCTTAGGTTGCGTAATGCACAAGGCCACGATATTTTATATAACGAGCACATATTCAGAGTACGTAGATAATTAAACACAATGTTGAAACATGGAAAAGTTCACTTTATTAATAATGAACATCGTTTTATAAACCCTTGAATGAGTCAGAAAATTGCCGTACGGGGTTACAAAAGTGGACGCAAAATGAGATAACCTTTCTGTACATTATATCCTTTTATTAAAACTTCAAAGCTATAGACACCTTCGGGCGAAGCTATCACCTTTGCACGGAGCTGCATAAGTTATGTGCACGAGCTCCTGGAACTTCAAAACGTCTCTTCTAGGGCACGATCAAAGCATCCCGGTAGGTAGACTGGATTGGGGAGTCTCTCTAGCTTCTTTCAGGATCTCCTTAGCACGGGGACCCTGTTGCAACGAAGGTCAGTACATCAAAATGCACTGGTGAAGGCGAGCTAACCCAACTATACCAATCAATACATTATTTATATAAAGCATATAAGTTATTATGTGGTCTTTCTATCTTACCTTAGTTTATTTTACAAGCAAGCATTAGATATGAAAGTTTACTGAAATAAATATTCTACCATTTGGTGACTTTTACCTGCCCGTCAGAACCACCTGCACAATACTTACCATGGCATTCCCTGCCACAAAGACATAGTTAGCTTTTACAGTTTAAATATACGAGGGGATCACAGGCATGGTGCTATAATGGACGAGTTATAGTATAAGGATGAAATGACATGCAACACAAGGAATAGGGATGTTACAGGTCATTCCGTCCAAAATAGGCGACTATCAAGGAGTTCCATCCGGATCGGTACCAGTGCCCCAGCGACTGTCCGTAGGAACTAAAACCTTGTGCACAAGTTTTCCATGACCAAACGAAGTCTATACTAGGCTATCATGGAGGCAATTCATGTCAACACAAGCACGGGATAAGTAACATGGCATGATCTGACTGGCATAGTCTTCCTGATTATTTATCTCATAGTCAGTAGTCTACAAAATACAATAATAGAAGAATACTATTCCAACTATACTTGATGCATGATGAAAGAATAATCTAAGCGAACTAACATGCAGTAAGGTAACCATTCACAAGTTGATTGACAAGCATTAAGTAATCCAAGTCTATTCTATTTTATCTTGACATCTTTTAGTTATTAAGCTATTGTCTGATCAGAACAATCAAGAAGGTACGATTTCAAATGTGAAGACTTGGAAGAAGGGTTAAATAAATCAAATTATAGCCACTCACAAGTTGGTGGGGAGAGAAAAGAAAAGAGGTGCTTCAAGACTCCGCTCGCGCGACGTCTACTACACGATTACCTATATTCCCACAAACAGATGATCGATAACTCTTGTACTCTTTCCAAGCTCGAAATAAAATGCATTTCAACGAAAAAAAAAATCCATCAAAACCGTTCAAGAAAATATAAATCCTAAAACCAACTCAAAAGTACGAAAGCAACAAGGCGACAGCAAAAACTAGGTAAGAAAACTTGTAGCGGAGAGGTCTCTCTTGACTCTGCCGCTAAGTCCATCCTTGGGGCACGGTCTACTGAATAAGGGAATCGATTCCGAAGAATAAAATCCATAACGAGAAAAAGATCTTGATTTAATCTATCCTGATCGAACGGTATCGGAAGTATTTCTTAGTCACGCTCCCTGAAAAGGGGGAACGTGGCACCACATCCTAACCAACTAATGGGAAATTTTGTCCACAAAACTTAGGAATAGAAGTTGCTACTATGAAATAATGAGGGAAACTTTTCCTTCATCTCAAACTCAAACTCCTAGTTCGATTCTTCAACCGAATAATTTCTCCAAAGCACGCGCACGAGAGGAACCAAACAACTTTGAAGCAACTTTTTCTTGTAATCCAAGATCCGTACTGGGTGTTCAACATACGTTAAGACCTCCTTCAAGTCCAGTTGATCAAGATCCACCAAATGACTCGGGTCATACACGTACTTCCTAAGTTGTGAAACGTAAAAGATATCGTGTACTTCAGATAGTGACGATGACAGGGAAATTTGATATGCGACTGGGGTGACTCGCTTAAGTATTTTAAACGGGCCGACGAATCTTGGGCTTCGCTTTCGTTTTGCTCAAAATCTGGTAACTCCTCACATAGACGAGACTTTAAGAAATACATTATCGCCTTCAAAGAACTCAAGAGGTCGTCGGTACGCATCTGAGTAACTTTTCTGATGGCTTTGTGCTACCTTCATCCGTTTGCGGATCAAACGAATATTTTTGACGATTTATTCTATGAGCTCCGGGCCAAGAATTTGTCGTTAACCAACTTGATCCTAACATATAGAGGATCTACACTTCCGCCCATACAATGCCTTATACGGCGCTATTTGAATGCTGGATTGATAGCTATTATTGTATGCAAATTTGGCTATCGGTAGATGCATGTCCCAACTTGACTTCAAGTCCAAGGTGCAGAGCCGTAGCATATCTTCGAGGATTTAATTTACCCTCTCTGTCTGGCCGTCTGTCTGAGGATGATAGGCAAAGCTGAACTTCAACTTCATCCCCATTGCTGACTGAAGGCTCTCCGAGAAGCGTGATAAGAATCATCTATCTCGATCGGAGATAATGGATACGGACACACCGTGGAGTCGAACGATCTCGTTAAGGCCGATATGCGCTAGACGGTCGGCACTCCAAGTAACTTTGATAGGCAGAAAGTGTGCTGACTTGGTGAGTCGATCAACGATGACCCAGACGACATCATTCCTCCGTTGCATCTTTGGGAAACCAACAATAAAATCTATTGTTATGTGTTCCCATTTCTACTTCCGTATAGCAAGGTTCTGTATCTCTTCGCCCGGCTTCTGGTGCCACATCCCTTTTCATGTCGTGCCACCAAAATATCATGCGGAGGTCTCGATACATCTTTATGCTTCCTGGATGTGAAGTATAACTCATATAGTAGGCTTCAGTGAGTATCTCTTTTCTTAGGTTTGTATCGTTAGGAACACACAGTGTTTCCTTCACCCGCATCATTCCATCCGGACTCACCGCAAAGTCGGTCGACTTTCCTATTGAGATAAGATTTTCCATCTTCCCTAGGAACATTTTATCCTTCTGAGCAGACTTAACTTTCTCCAATAAGTCCAGTTTGAGGCACAACTGAGACACCTGTGCCCCCTTTTTGTCACTGATTTAAAGTATAATGCACAAACTTTTGAGATCCCTTCGCAGCCTGTCATCGATAGCTAAGCTCCCAACAAAGACTCGATTCATTGCATCAAATACAATATTGCCCTTGCCCGGTAAATATCTGATTATTAAGTCAAAGTCACTAAGGAGTTCAAGCCAATGTCGTTGTCGTAGATTTAAATACTTTTGAGTATGGAGGTACTTGAGGCTTTTTTGATTTGTGGAGATTTTATACTGTACACCATAGAGGTAATGCTGCCATAACTTCAACGCGAACACCACTGCTGCAAGTTCCTGATCGTGCGTTGGATATTTTCTTTCGTGAGACTTTAACTACATCGACGCAAAGGCTATCACCTTGTCCCTCTGCATATGGACACATCCTAAACCCTTTCCTGAAGCGTCGCTATAGATCTTAAAATCATTGGGTCCGTCCGAAAGAGTAATAATCGGTGCTGAGATGAGTCATTGCTTTAATTCTATAAATGAAGCTTCATAGTTGTCCGTCCACTCGAACGTTACTCATTTCTGAGTGAGATGAGTTAGAGGCAAAGCGATCATTGAAAAATCTTTTATGAATCTCCTGTAGTAGCCTGCTAGACTGAGGAAGCTCCGAATGTCGCTGGCCGACTCAGGTCTCTTTCACTTCACGATGGCTTCAACTTTCTTTGGGTCGACTGAGATGTCCTCCGCAGAAATGATGTGACGGAGAAAAGATATGCTGTCCAACCAGAAATTGCACTTGCTTAGCTTAGCGAATAACTTATTATCTCGAAGAGTTTGAATCACCATCCGCAGGTGTCCTATGTGTTCCTCCTTATTCTTCGAGTACACTAAGATGCCGTCTATGAATACTACCACAAACTCATCGAGGAATGGTCGGAACACACGGTTCATCAAATCCATGAATACAGAAGGAGCATTCATCAGTCCGAACGGTATGACAAAAAACTCATAATATCCATAGGGGGTACGAAATGCTTACTTCAGCATGTCCTCTGGCTTGATCTTTAATTAGTGGTATCCAGAGCAAAGATCTATCTTCGAAAACACCAAAGCCCCTTGCAGCTGATCAAAGAGGTCATCAATCTGGGGCAGGGGATACTTGTTTCAGATAATGACCTTATTTAGCTCTCGATAGTCTATATAGAGTCGCAACGTCCCATATTTCTTCTTTACAAAAAGTACAGGCATGCCCCAAGGAGACACGCTTGGACGAATATATCTATGGTCAAGCAGTTCTTGAAGTTGGCACTTTAACTCTTTTAGTTCAGCAGGGGCCATTCTGGACGGGGCTTTGGAAATCAGTTGGGTATTTAGGAAGGTAATGATGGTGAACTCGATTTCTCGGTCGGGTGGCATGCCAGATAGTTCGCTCAGAAATACATCAGGAAACTCTGCCACAATAAAAGAAGACTCAACATTTGCACAATCTTGTTGCGTGTCCTGAACCGACGCTAAATATCCATCGTATCCAAAGTGTAGCATTGCCCGAGTGATATCGCATAAATTATCATGCAGGTCCTTAACGCATCTATTGCTGAACCACTTGTGTAGCAGAATTTTGCCTCTCGAGGTAGACGAAAGATGACCCATTTATCTCCACATTCGAAAGTTGTTGAGCAAACACCGAGCCAATCCATCCCTAAGATGATGTCGTAATTCTGAACATATAAAACTAACACATCGATCGAGAGTTTTCTTTCCCAATACGGACATGATCGCCTTGACATACTGAATAAACATGTATCTTCATGCCAGATGGGGTGCTAATATTAAGGTCAAGATATAATGGTATCATTTCTATCTTATTTTCTACGGCAAAATTCTTAGATATAAAGCTATGCGTTACACCAGAATCAAATAGCACTTGAGCAGGTATATTATTGAAAAGCAATATACCTGACACAATGGTGTCCGATGCTAGGGCCTTCTCCCATGTCAAAGTGTACATCCGGCCTTGAACTTGAAGAAGATCTTGTTGTAACATAGCTTGGTTGGAATGAGGCATGTGAGCAGTATTCTGTTGTTGAAGTCGGTTCTTAGAAGAGCGCGGACAGTCTTCCATCTTATGGTTTGAATCACCGCAAATGAGACATAACCCATTCTTTCGGCGGCAATTGTCGGCCGTGTGCCCTTACTTCTTACAAAAATTACAAAATGGCCTCTGGTTCCGTTTTTGATGACCGTCGTTATTTGGAAGCTTTGGAGCAGTGTTTCCTCCTGCGTTGCTTGGGCGCTTGTAATTGGAAGTATGCACAGTGCCGGAGAAACCGAAGGATACTACGGTTCAAGAGAAAGGGCATGATTGAGAATTTTCCGTATAGTCAGATATTGGGGAACGACTACGTGCGCATGGATAGCAGATCGCAGGCCACCTTCGAATTGTCTTACATGACTCACCGTATCATGTAGGTAGAAACTTGCAAATTTGGCGAGCCGATTGAATTCAGCGGAGTACTGCTTCACGGTTATATTGCCTTGCCGAAGCTGCACGAACTCGTGCTCCTTTTACCGACGTACGGAAGGGGGTATGAACTTCTCTTCGAACACACTACAGAACGTAGCCCACGCGATCGTCTTCTCTTCTTCGCTTACTGAGAGAGAACTTCGTTGCACATCCCACCAATTGTGCGCGTTCAAACGGAGCTGCAATTGGGCACACACAACACGTTTCTCCTCAAGTACCTCTAAAAATTTGAAGTGATCCTCAAGCTTTGTCATCCAATCTAGAGCCACGACCGAATCCTCAATCCCTTTGAAAGGCGTGTTGCAGACCTTCTTGAAGTCGACAAACTCGAATGTAGTCACATCCTTCTTGTTTGGGGTTTGAGGCATTTTGACTTCAGGCGTTGGTCACTCCATCGACGTTGTTGTTGTTGTTGCAGAATGGTTGGTGGCTAAGGTCTAAATGATTTGTTACAGGGCATCTACCTGCATCTGTTGGAATACAAATCGGGCTTCTAGATTGCCTTTGAACTTGCTTTATCCCTCTTTCGCCTGCTTCTCGGCTCATTCATGACAAGCCTCATCTCTCTGCTGGCTTGCTTCAAGCATCCACATTATTCGCTCAATCGGGTCAACTGGGGGCATGGCTCGCTGTCTTCTAGAACTTTTTAAGGTACCATAACTACTTTTTTGGGCTTGTACCTCTTCTTGTGCTAGCGCTGATGCTTGCACTTGAGTTATTCCTTTAAAAGAAGGTAACTGCATCAGGCTCATAATATATTATGGACTCACTGTATGGAACGTATATTATTTTTGTCCAAGCGAGTTCAAGAGTTCGCATAGGGAATAGATCATTAAAGGAACTTTTCTAAAACTAGGGTCAAAGGAACTTGAAGCTGTGCTCTAATACCAATATGTCATGTCCCAATTCCGTAGAATCGATAGTCGTCCCCTGGGTGTGATACCGTGCGTGCTTAGGTTGCAAAATGCACAAGGCTACGGTATTTTATATAACGAGCACATATTCAAAGTATGCATATAATTGCATATAATTGAACACAATATTGAAACATAGAAAAGTTTTCTTTATTAATAATGAACATTTTTTTACAAACTCTTGAACGAGTCGGATAATTACCGTACGAGCTTACAAAAGTGAACGGAAAATGAGATAATCGTTCTATACATTACATTATTTTACTAAAACTTCAAAGTTATAGACACCTTTGGGCGAAGCTATCGCCTTTCCACGGAGCTGCATAAGTTATGTGCATGAGCTCCTGAAACTTCAAAACGTCTCTTCAAAGGCACGATCAAAGTGTGTCGGTAGGTGGACTGGATTGGGGAGTCTCTCTAGCTTCTTTTAGGATAAACTTGGAGCGGGGAACCTATTGCAACGAGGGTCAGTACATCAAAATATACTGGTGAAGGCGAGTTAACCCAACTATACCAATCAACACATTGTTTATATGAAGCATGCAAATTATTATGTGGTCTTTCTATCTTTCCTTAGTTCATTTTACAAGCACGCATTAGATATAAAAGTTTACTGAAATAAATATGCCACCATTTTATGACTTTTACCTGTCCGTATGAACCACCTGCACAATACTTGCCATGGCCTTCCCTGCTATGAAGACATAGTTAGCTTGCACAGTTTAAATATACGAGGGGATTAATAGCATGATGCCATAATGGATGAGTTATAGTACAAGGATGAAATGACATGCAATGCAAGGAACAAGGACGTTACAGGTCATTCCGTCCGAAACTGGCGACTATCCAGGAGTTTCGTCTGAATCGGATCGGTGCCAGTTCTCGAGCTACCGTCCATAGGAACTAAAATCTTGTGCACAAGTTGTTCATGACCAAATAAAGTCTATATTAGACTATTATGGAGAAAATTCATGTAAACACAAGTATGAAATAAGTAACATGGCATGATCTGACTGGCATAGTCTTCTGGATCATTTATCTCATAGTAAGTAGTCTACACAACACAATAATAGAAGAATACCATTCTAACTATACTTGATGCATGATGAAATAATATTCTAAGCAAACTAACATACAACAAGGTAACCGTTCACAAGTTGATTGACAAGCATTAAGTAATCCAAGTCTATTCCATTTTATCTTAACATCTTTTAGTTATTAAGATATCGTCTACAATCTAGAAGGCAAGATTTTAAATGTGAAGACTTGGAAGAAGGGTCAACTAAATTGAATTATAGCCACTCACAAGTTGGTGGGGAGAGGAAAGAAAAGAGGTGCTTCAAGACTCCGCTCGTGCGATGTCTACTGCACGATCACCTGTATTACCACAAACAGATGATCAATTCCTCTTCTACTCTTTTCAAGCTTAGAATAAAATACAGTTCAACGAACAAAAATAATAAAATCCATCAAAACCGTTCAAGAAAACTCAAATCCAAAAACCAACTCAAAAGCACGAAAGCAACAAGGGGACAACAAAACTAGGCAAGAAAACTTGCATCGGAGATGTTCCTTTTGACTCTGCCGCTAAGTCCATCCTTGGGGCATGTTCCACTAAATATGGAAATCAATTTCGAAGAAGAAAATCCATAACGAAGAAAAGATCTTGATTCAATCTATCTCGATAGAACGATACCGAGAGTATTTCTTAGCCACACTCCCAAAAAAGGGAGAATGGGGCACCACACACAAACGCCATCGTGAGCTTCACAAAGGGCTTATTTTGCTTTTATATTCGACAAGCATCGGAGCAGAAGGCCATCGTAGTACCGATGGAACAATATTTTGGTGTCCGTGTTGTAAAACCCCTAGTTAAAAAAAAATATTTATTATTTTTTATTAATTAATAATTTAATTATGGTAATTATGTGCTAAATAGGAGAAATAGATTTTTATTAATTTTTATGTTAGGTGTTCGGGCACTTAGATGACTTATGGGACCATCAGGAATTTTTAGGAATTTATTCCATGTAGGAGACCCCTTGAGCTGTTGCTAGTCTAACGATGTGCAATACCCTAATCTATAAATTTTCTTATGTGTGAATATATATATATATATATATATTTATACAAATATATATATGTGTATATATATATTTAAAAAGAAAGAAAGTAAAAGAATTAAATAAAAAAGTTACTAATATAATAATAATAATAATAATAATAATAATAATAATAATAACCCAACCATCCCTTAAGCATTTGCTTCCAACCTTGCAGCAAAACCTTGCAGCAACTTGATTGCTTCAGCTAACTTGCGTTGAACTAATGACTTGGCTAACTTGAATTAATTTACGCCATGCAGACCTTAGTTACTTAAGACTCCTTAAGAACTTGCAATTCCTAGCACATGTAGACCCTTCCGCCCACTTGCAAACGCCAGAGAAGCCCAGCCACTTATTTGCAACTTAGCAAATTGCACCAGGGAAGACCCGCCCCTTCAATGCAGCGGCAGACCCGAACCCTTCCAACCCGCCTCCATCCATCCCTCTCTCTTCCTATATATATATATATATATATATATATATATATATACATATATATATATATATATACATATATATATATATATATACATATATATATATATATATATATATATATATATTTCTCTTTTAAAAATCCTAACTTAAATCTCCAGACCTCCTCTTCCCATCTAAGAGCCGTCACCGCAGCCAGAGAAGCCCCGCCAAGCCATCCAACCATCCCGTCGACTCCGACCTCGCGCCCTGCAAATTCCCACTCGAAGCACCTTCGCTCCGGAGTGATTTTCCGTCGACTCGTTCGACCAAACGCTGTTCCGTTTTCATAGGTATGATCATCCCTTAACCCTCTCCAATATTTGTTTTATAGCCAACCTCGAAAAATGTGTGCCCCTAGGTGAAAAATAGCGTCCAAAGTGGACGGAGAGACCCAAATCTGGAATCGCAGAATTCCAGAATGACCATCCATATTGCCGAGTTCGTATCTCCCACCACAAAGATCCGAATTCGGTGATTCTTTTTGATACCTGTAGAACACTTGACCTAGTTTATTATCTGTTAAATAATCCTATGCTATTAGTTGCTGTGGACATAATTATATTCGTCACAAAACTGTACGCACCCACTTTTTCCAGTTTTCCAAAAGTTGGAAAATGGAGCGCGCCCCGCCAAACGGGACCGCCCCGCCGTGTGCCAAGTGTACCGAATGGTGCACGCAGCATAATCGGATACGTGAAAATTTGTGGGGACTGATTCGGACGCGTGTGCGCGCCGGAATCGGACCGTATCCGCGGACACACACCGTATCGCAACTTTTGTGGAACTCGCGTGTATTTTGTGCACACTTGTCAGATTATGACGAAACTTGCGCCACTGGACTCGTGGTAACGCGCTGGTCCTGTGACCCAATTTTTCACGCATTTCTGAGACGGTTGACCAGATCGCCAATTGGCGGGCCCACAGTTGACTTTTTGGACAAAATTCTGTTTGGCCCATCGGAATCTATATTTGGACATACCGTTGGGTTCGTATTGACATTTAGAGTTGTTTGACCTATAGTTTGTCCTATTTAGAGACTGTTACCCTTGACACGCTTTTCGGTGCAAAGTGGGCCACATGTGGACCCCACTTTTACCCAAAATTACCGTTTTGTCCCAGTATCCAAATTGGACGAAAAGGAAGTGCTTTTTAGCTATTTTGATCATTCTAGAAATGTTGGTGATATTTATTTCAGCATCCGAAGATATTTGTTCTGCGGCCATAGCTTTTGATCCTGTGCGTTTGACTTCTGGACAGTACACCTTGCAGCTTTCTTACCAGGCAAGATACCTTACCAAATTGTTTACAGTACTTTGCATACTATTTATATTTCTGTTTATTTATTTCATTTCTGTATAGTTCTTGCATGTGTAGTTTTTCTCCAGTCATTACTATGTATTAGATATGTTGACACACACATGGCACCTAGTATCATAGAGGACAATCATTAGGTGTATGGGCTTTAACCACTCTGGTAACACCGTAGTCACTAGCACGCACTATGGTGGGTCATGTCCGATGGTCGCTACCCCCGAGGTATGTCGATTGATAGAGTCCGAGGGTCGCTACCCCCGAGGTATGACGGCTGATGATGTTCATGGACGAGTGCATGAGTTGTGAGGCTTAGATCGAGTAGACTACCCTTGCCCATACGTCGAAAAGTTGTCCTCATTTGCATTCATATAGATTGTCTTGTACAGCGTACTTAATTATTTTCAAATTATATGCATGTTTACTGTATTCAAGTTGGCTCGTATTTTCTATATCTTGTTACGTCCCTCTGAGGACTTGGTCCTCTGCCAGGTGTATCTATTCTTGAGTATTTGCAGGAGCATAGATCGGATGGCTATATATGTTTCGTGGATGTCCTCTCTTCGAGCCGTGATTGCTAGATGGTGTTCTTATATGGTATTGTTGTGTTGTACTTACTTTAATATTTGCTCTTACATTCGAGTTGGTAGTGGATTTGTTTCCATCCAACTATCATCTTTAGATACTTCTTATTGATATCTAGTTATATAGATGTTGGTTATTTATTTATATTGATTTTCTGTGGATGAGATTTAGATTGTACCCATGCGACTTGTGATACATTTTATACCACTTGTGGATTGATATTCATATTACAGCGTACGTGTGGATTTTGGTTTCCATATATTGGAGTTGCCATATCCATGCGGCTGGCATGCTTACGTGTTCCTAGTCCTACGTATTTTGGGACTAGGGCGTGACATGTTTTGTGGTGGCCCATGCAGGTCGAGAGCATATTGTCTCGGTTACGTTACTGTGCCGAGCAAGCCTGCACCTAGGAATAGAGTATAGGATCTCATCCATAATTGACTATGATTCGTTTTCCTTCCAATCCATTCTATCTGAATAATTGCATCATGCTTGATTCTTGTACTTCCCTAATAGTTCTTTGAGTATAGCCTTCTGCTAGAATATAGGAACCCCTGTTATTAGGATGATGATTATGGTAGCATACCTATTAAGAATACAACGAGAATATAGACACACCACTAAGTTTAGAATATCTAGTGAACCTAGAATTCCTTATCTTTAGATTGTTATACCCTTACCCCTTGATGTATTAAGAAGACTTGAGAGTAGTATAGACACTACTAAAGTTAGTTAGAAGTTTGACCATATTGTTGACCCTAGTATTGAGAAACTAATAGGAAACCAAAACTCAATATTTGGACTGAACTAACCTTCATAGTTAGATAATATTAGAACTATAAACTTAGATCATTGTCTTATTATTAGTAGACAACACTTTAGGAAGCTAAGAGCATTGAATATAGTAGTTTCTTGAACATACCGCAAACACAGATAGTAGCGTAGCATCTTCCCTTAGGAATCCTTGACATTATCTATAGCCTCTCTATTTTATTTCATATATTTGTTTCCCTGAAACCCTAGCACTCGCTATTTGTGCGACGACTAATCATGTTCTTCTATTCTTCATCTTTCAACTCGTGCCCTCTGACACTTCTGATTGTAGGCCAAATGAATTCTTTTATGATATGATATATAGTTTCCTAGAATTATAGTTGTAATCTTGAATTTTAAAATTATGTGCTTAGTAGCAAGAATTTGATAGTTGAGCTGTTCATTTAGATTATAATTTATGGTTACAACTTAGTTTTAAATCACGTAATTGAACCCATATCTCCACATAAGTTATCTCCTCTCTCACTTGAGGGCTAGTAACATTTCTATCTTTACTATTGACACTTGTTCTATAAGCACTATGACTAAGAGGTAAGATGACCATGACCTATGTAATAGAAGAGGATACCCCAATAAAGTACCAAGACCCCTTTTTGTAGACATTAATAGGAGCTTCTACGGTATCCTTAAGGCAATACAATAGCAGTTAAATTGTTTTAAGTTGGGTAGTATACCTCACCACCTAGTATCACACAGTCCTCTTAACCCATTGGTGAAGTATAGCCAAATGACACCGACTTTAGACTTGCATAAGAAGATAACATAAATTGTATGCTAGCAGTAGACAACAGTGTTAATTCAGACGGTAGAATTTAGAGGTTCATGCCCTATTTGGTCGACTAGCGACCTAGACAAGGAATTAGTATGATAACTGTAGAGATTGTAGAGTCTTTTATTATTATTGCTTATGTTGTTTTTGCTTCTGCGAACTTGAATTAATTTGTACCTTCTTTCATCATAATCCAGCGTATTTATATTTGTTGTACTACCTTGATTTATGCTGCTATTATAGCCTAGTTTTTGCAAGCTTATTCTTTCATCGAGCTTGCTCATGGCATATGTATTATTGGGTGCACACAATGATACAATTGCCTAATCAGAATCGGTGTATTAAGGTCTAGCTAACCTTAGTGCGCTTGGTTCGCTCTTCGCATGACTACTTTACTTGGATTGAGATATATGGTAGTAGACAAATATACTTGCCCCTAGATATGTCTGACACATCGTATCGGTTACATAATTGTACTGATACGAGTATGTAAATAGGAAATTACCAAAAATAGGATTTCAATCCACAACTGTCCTGACAACTCTTTTTTTGACTCTTTAATCTCTTTGAACCTCGTACTTGTATTCTGTCCCCTTCACCTTGAGTTCTTTATTATTTCTCTCCGTCTTCCCCTATTTCGGAAAGACGAGACCTCGTGCTGGTATAAGTTGACACTGATAGTATTAGCTATATCCCATAAGGCTAAACACATGACTTAGTGACTCTCTTTTATAATTGGTTAAGGGCATATCATAGGTGATATGTTTGGTGTTAAACCTTTGAGGATTAAAAATCATGATTTAATAATTTGAGCAATAGTTTTCTAGATGTATGGCCTTAGGTGGTAGATAGAAAATTTTAAGTTCGGTAGAATGTGAACCTCTCACCCAATTCTCATCTTTGTGCAAATTTCCAATTGTTGGGCGCTTTCATGCAAAAGAGCATTTAGGTGTCCACACCGTTGGTCATGACACATGAAGAAACCTATTTTTCGCTCATGTGGATTTTTTCCATAATTTTTCGGGATGTGCAACGTGCAACATCGCCCACCCCTTTAAACCTAGCCTTGCATTTTAAACAATGCAAATCTTATACCACCCTAGCCTTTCTATCGTGGCTTAATTTTAATTTCGAGGACAAAATTTTTGTAAGTTGGGTAGAATGTAAAACCCCTAGTTAAATTTTTTTTATTTTATTTTTTATTAATTAATAATTTAATTATGGTAATTATGTGCTAAATAGGAGAAATAGATTTTTATTAATTTTTATGTTAGGTGTTCGGACACTTAGATGACTTATGGGACCATCAGGAATTTTTAGGAATTATTCCATGTAGGAGACCCCTTGAGCTGTTGCTAGCCTAACGATGTGCAATACCCTAATCTATAAATTTTCTTATGTGTGAATATATATATATATATATATATATATATATATATATATATATATATATATATATATATTTATACAAATATATATATGTGTATATATATATTTAAAAAGAAAGAAAGTAAAGAATTAAATAAAAAAGTTACTAATATAATACTAATAATAATAATAATAACCCAACCATCCATTAAGCATTTGCTTCCAACCTTGCAGCAAAACCTTGCAGCAACTTGATTGCTTCAGCTAACTTGCGTTGAACTAATGACTTGGCTAACTTGAATTAATTTACGCCATGCAGACCTTAGTTACTTAAGACTCCTTAACAACTTGCAATTCCTAGCACATGCAGACCCTTCCGCCCACTTGCAAACGCCAGAGAAGCCCAACCACTTATTTGCAACTTAGCAAATTGCACCAGGGAAGACCCGCCCCTTCAATGCAGCGGCAGACCCGAACCCTTCCAACCCGCCTCCATCCATCCCTCTCTCTTCCTATATATATATATATATATATATATATATATATATATATATATATATATATATATATATATATATATATATTTCTCTTTCAAAAATTCTAACCTAAATCTCTAGACCTCCTCTTCCTATCTAAGAGCCGTCACCGCAGCCAGAGAAGCCCCGCCAAGCCATCCAACCATCCCGTCGACTCCGACCTCACGCCCTGCAGATTCTCACTCGAAGCACCTTCGCTCCGAAGTAATTTTTCGTCGACTCGCTCGACCAAACGCTGTTCCGTTTTCATAGGTATGATCATCCCTTAACCCTCTCCAATATTTGTTTTATAGCCAACCTCGAAAAACGTGTGCCCCTAGGTGAAAAACATCGTCCAAAGTGGACGGACAGACCCAAATCTGGAATCACAGAATTCCAGAATGACCACCCATATTGCCGAGTTCGTATCTCCCACCATAGAGATCCAAATTCGGTGATTCTTTTTGATACCTGTAGAACACTTGACCTAGTTTATTTTCTGTTAAATAACCCTATGCTATTAGTTGCTGTGGACATAATTATATTCGTCACAAAACTGCGCGCACCCACTTTTTCCAGTTTTCCAAAAGTTGGAAAACGGAGCGCGCCCCACCAAATGGGACCGCCCCGCCGTGTGCCAAGTGTACCGAATGGTGCACGCAGCATAATCGGACACGTAAAAATTCGTGGGGACTGATTCAGACGCGTGTGCGCGCCGGAATCGGACCGTATCTGCGGACACACACCGTGTCGTAACTTTTGTGGAACTCGCGCGTATTTTGTGCACGCTTGTCAGATTGTGACGAAACTTGTGCCACTGGACTCGTGGTAACGCGCTGGTCCTGTGACCCAATTTTCACGCATTTCTGAGACGGTTGACCAGATCGCCAATTGGGTTCGTATTGACATTTAGAGTTGTTTGACCTATAGTTTGTCCCATTTAGAGACTGTTACCCTTGGCACGCTTTTCGGTGCAAAGTAGGCCACATGTGGACCCCACTTTTACCCGAAATTACCGTTTTGACCCTGTGTCCAAATTGGACGAAAGGGAAGTGCTTTTTAGCTATTTTGCTCATTCTAGAAATGTTGGTGATATTTATTTCAGCATCCGGAGACATTTGTTCTGCGGCCATAGCTTTTGATCCTGTGCGTTTGACTTCTGGACAGTACACCTTGCAGCTTTCTTACCAGGCAAGATACCTTGCCAAATTGTTTATAGTACTTTGCATGCTATTTATATTTCTGTTTATTTATTTCATTTCTTTATAGTTCTTGCATGTGTAGTTTTTCTCCAGTCATTACTATGTATTAGATATGTTGACACACACATGGCACCGAGTATCATAGAGGACAATCATTAGGCGTATGGGCTTTAACCACTCTGGTAACACCGTAGTCACTAGCACGCACTATGGTGGGTCGTGTCCGATGGTCACTACCCCCGAGGTATGTCGATTGATGGAGTCCGAGGGTCGCTATCCCCGAGGTATGACGGCTGATGATGTTCATGGACGAGTGCATGAGTTGTGAGGCTTAGATCGAGTTGACTACCCTTGCCCATACATCGAAAAGTTATCCTCATTTGCATTCATATAGATTGTCTTGTATAACGTACTTAATTATTTTCAAATTATATGCATGTTTACTGTATTCAAGTTGGCTCATATTTTCTGTATCTTGTTACATCCCTCTGAGGACCTGGTCCTCTGCCAGGTGTATCTATTCTTGAGTATTTGCAGGAGCACAGATCGGATGGCTATATATGTTTAGTGGATGTCCTCTCTTCGAGCCATGATTGCTAGATGGTGTTCTTATATGGTGTTGTTGTGTTGTACTTACTTTAATATTTGCTCTTACATTCGAGTTGGTAGTGGATTTGTTTCCATCCAACTATCATCTTTAGATACTTCTTATTGAGATCTAGTTATATAGATGTTGGTTATTTATTTATATTGATTTTCTGTGGATGAGATTTAGATTGTACCCATGCGACTTGTGATACATTTTATACCACTTGTGGATTGATATTCATATTACAACGTACGTGTAGATTTTGGTTTCCATATATTGGAGTTGCCATATCTATGCAGTTGGCATGCTTACGTGTTCCTAGTCCTACGTATTTTGGGACTGGGTCGTGACAGTGTCGTAATAGAAATGGAGGGAGCATCTTCTTATTGAAGTAGCTTCCTTTAGGTTTTCAGAAATTTTTTTATAGACTGCGTAGTCGAGGAATGGAAGCCTCCAATCTTGAGTATTGGTATCGACCTCCGCTACATAGCTGAGGCATAACCATAGGTTAATTTTGTGATAGACCAGCTCTTGACCGATTATAGTGATTAATTGATGGGTATTGTCTGGGACTGCCAAGGAAGCGGTGAGGCTGGCTAAAACATCGCTTCAATATTTTGCACCCAAGGAACAGCTCATTAAAGAACATCTCGAAAGTCACTATGATGCTGTGTGCGTCTTGGTGGTAGGGGATCAAGTCTTCTTTTCGGACTTCATATACTTCCCGAACTTGATTGACGATTATCTGAGAATCATTGTAGGCTACCAAGTACTCTACCCCGACTTGTTTAACGAGCTGGAGTTCGATGATTAGGGCATTATACTCTGCCACATTATTGGAGCATGGCTCCATGAGAGAGTATGCGCGATTGATGATGAGGCCATGTTGGAAGATCAATACTATCCCGATCCCAGCGATGATGTTGCCTTTGGGCCCTGTTCTTGAAGCACCGTCAAAGAACATTCGCCAAGCTGCTTCGTGTAAGGCGATATTGGCGTCTGCTACTTCGTCTAGAATATCTTTATAGAGCTTTGATGTTTCTGACCCCAGGTGGGCTGCCAGAAAGTCGGCCAATGCCTGACCCTTGACGGCCTTCTGTGGGACGAATTTTATATCATATGGAGATAATAGTATTGCCCAGGTAGCTAAGAGGGAGCTGAGTGTCCCAGGTTTTGTCATAAGGACCCTGAGGGGGTTGACTCACGAGATTACATGGATGGTCTGTCCAGTCACGTAGAGTCGAGTTTTCTGGATGGTGAATACCAGCGCAAGGCACTCCTTCTCGACAGTGGTATACCTATGCTCTAGACCGACCATCATCCGGCTGAGATGGTATATGGCCTGCTCATGACCTGAATTATTATTCTGGGCTAACAGGGTACCGAGAGAGTGATCCATTGCATGTACATAGAGCAGGAATTAATTTCCCATGACCGGGGCAACCAGCACATGAGGGTTTCATAGTTATTCTTTGATGTTGTTGAACGCTCATTAGCACTCTTTATTCTAAACAAAGGATACACCTTTCTTCATGAGCTATGTGAAAGGCCTGTAACATCCAGAGAGGTTTTATATGAACCTCTTGATGTATGCCAACCTCCCTTCGAGGTCGCAAAGTTCTCGAAGGTTCCTTGGCGGATGCATCTCCAGGATGACCTTGGTCTTGTCGGGATCTATGTGAATACCTCAGAAAGTGATGACAAAATCCAGGAATTTGCAGCTGGAGAGTCCTAGGAAGGACTTAGTAGGGTTCATCTTGAGGCGGTGTGTGCATATTAAGTCGAACGCAGTCCTTAGGTCTTGGAGGTGATCATCGTTGGAGCGACTCTTGACGACAATGTCATCGACGTAGCATTCTACCATCTTGCATAGATGTTCACATAAAATGGTGCTCATAGCTTGCTGATATATAACATATGTGTTCTTCAGGCCAAAAGGCATGAATGTATAGCAGTATACGCCTATCGGGGTCCGAAATGACATGTTTCTCATCATTGAGAAATATTTTGATTTGGTTGTAGCCTGAGAATCCATCCATGAAGGACATGCTCTCAAATCCATAAGTGATATCGATCATTACATCAGTGATTGGGAGAGAGAATTCATCTTTGGGATATGCCTCATTGTAGATCATGAAAGTCGATACCGAATCAGATCTTCCCATTCTTCTTAACGATAGGCACGATGTTAGCTATCCAGTCAGGGTATTATTCCTCGCAGATGGATCCACTAGCTATCAGCTTGTTGACTTCAGCTTCGATAGAATCCATCACGCCTGGCCGGAACCGCCATTGCTATTGCTTGACTGGTTTGGCGTCTGGTCGAATGTTGAGTTTGTGAACTGCGATTTGGGGATCTAGTCCTGGCATGTCTTCATAAATCCAGGCAAAGACATCAATATATTCCCTGACGAGTTGTAATAGGGATTCTCGATCTTCGTCGGGCAGACTTTTGCTAAGGAAGATAGGCTTTGGGGAGGTCTCCTCACCTAGTTAGACTTGAATAACCTCGTCTTTGGTAGAAGATTCTCGCTACTCAAATTGCATCTTCCATTATGAACCCAGGTGTTGGGCCCAAGGTTCCATCTCAAAGAGCTCGGATGGATCCTCGTTGTCTTCCTCAAGGTCGGCAGACATCATGTTGGAGGAAAGTACATGTCTGAGCATGTTCCCGATGCTAACATCGGAGTCACAGGCTGAAGATTCTGAAGAGTGTGAGCACACTTTTATCTTCTTTATCTGAGCCCTCGGGAGTTGTAGGAGGCGTTACATATCCTAAGCCATGCTAAGACTTATGGTAGTAATCCTCGGGCTTTCCCGCAGGGGAGGAAAGTCGTAAAGGCGCCCTTCGGCCTTTGTCGTAGTTTAATGCTTTGATGACCTCAAGGTTGTATCCCATCTTTTGGATAAGATGTAGGACTTGAGAGCTGTACCAGTAGAGTGGCATTCTGCATATCTCAAATTCTGGTTCTACTTTCTTTGGGATGAAGGACTGGGGGCATTCAACTCTGTCGAAGATGATGATATTATCTCCCTTCTTCCTGGGTGGGACTAATAAATAAGAATCCTAACTAGAGCAAAGTCGGTGCACGGTGCATGTAGTGGTCACTTGTGTGTGCAGGTGAAGGCCCAAACCATGCTTTAGGGAGTAGAGTGTACTTATATGCATATGCTCTGAGTAGTTCAAAGATAGTCCTTTATTGAGGAAATAATATATCTCTTTCGGCGGGATTACATCGTCAGGAGAGGGGATGTTGATATTGGCGGAAATATATTCTTCCAGCTCATCCTTCTCCTTGGCTACCCCCAGCGTAAGCGAAGGCTTTAGTGGTTTTCTGCATAATTTTAACACCAAAGGTCCAAAAGTCACAGGTGTGGTCGGGTCTCCCTTTGGTGGTCGACTCGTCCTGTGAAGGCGAACGACCATTGGTTCAGAAGGCATAAATAGGGCAGAATCTCCTCTTGGTGGTCAAGTCAGACTGCGAAGGCGGACGACCATTGGTTCTGACGATGCCGAAGGTACCGAAGATTCAAGTGCCTTCCCGCATGATTTAACGATGAGAGGTACATCCGCATCGGGAGTGCGAGCCTTGAGGCGAATTCTCATAGGATCCTCGGGTGCTGTTGTGGCCTCGGCTTCATCGTCGGCCTTGTTGCAACCTTCATCTTTGCAGACTTTCTGGTAGAGGATCGAGTCAGAGTAGTAGATCTCGATACCCTTAAACGGATTGACGTCAGCAAACTCTATTTTGACAAAATCGTATTTGTCTACAAATTTTAGGCACTGGTGGAGGGTGGATGGCACGATCCTGTGTTCATGTATCCATGGATGCCCCAATAAGACATTGTAGGACGTATCTATGTCTATGACTCAGCAGGTGACTTTTGTTTTTAATTCGCCGATCTGGCATTTTAAGCAAATTTTACCCAGAGGTAACTCCTCCCTTTGTTAAAGCCACTGATGGCGGTATTGGTGGCCGCCAGACGACGCATCAGGATCCCCAGGGTCTGAAGCAAACTTCTCGGGATGATGTTGATCGACGATCCTGGGTCAATATATATTTGGTCCACCTTGATATCGCCAATATACCCGATGTAGTACAGGGGCCTATTGTGTCTATTGCTCTTGAGCAACATATCCTGTTGTGAGAAAATAACATTGGGTATCGCATCCATGGCATTGTTACAATGTGGACAAGCAGCAGGATCTTCGGTTGGCGGCTTGATTTATGCTAGGTAGACATCGGTGTTCTGCAGTGCCTCACTCAGGACAGATCGAGGCTCTTTAGAGAGCCATACAAGCTTAAATAGTGATAATTTTGCCAAAGTATGGGCTAATTGTGCTAAGATGTCAAAATTATAGGGCCTTTCCAGTCCCTGTGGTGCATCCTTGCGCAACGGCTTGTCAAAGTACGTCTCTTTTTGTTTAGACTTGTCCACCGGTGGGGGCTGAGATAGCCCGGGACCAGTGGTGGTAGGTGCGACAACTGGGGGCGTATCATCGTGCATCGGTTGGTATATTGTGCCTGACCTTATTGCACCTATTGCCAGCTCTTCAACCGAGGAGAAAATTGTGTAACAAGTCTTGGATTTCCTGCCTTTGGATTTGGCAGTAGAGGATGATACGGGCTGTGTCAAGTTTTACACAAGGTTGGGATGGACCCACATGACCTCTCCATGTGGTGTAGTAAGTGGTATTAGCCCGCCGTCTGGTCTCGAGCTGGTGGAAGGTCGACCACTTTTATGGTAGCCATAGGGACTGAGACTACTACGTCTTGGGCTTTCGTCGGTGGAAAGTTGCCAAACTGGAGGGACACTATGTTGGCGGCGACCGTCACATCATCGAAGTCCAGGAAAAGAGCCTTGGTTTCTATCAGACGTTGGATGTACCGCTTCGGGGTATAACACTCCTACGTCAGGTGATGGACGTAGCGGTAGAAGTGATAGTACTTCGGGTTGGCAATCTTTGCCGCCTCAGGCTGACGTTTGACGTCAGGGAGCCAAATTTTGCCTCCCTGCATCAGCATATCGAAGATGGGTTTGACGTCAGCATCTTCGAAAGGGTAAGTCTCCTTGGGTTTTGGAGGCTCTGTCGACTTTTCCTAAAGCTTCTTGGTCAAAGTAGCGACCATAGCCTATTTTCTCTTTCCGTCGTGGCTGCTATTGCCGCCAGTATTATTGCTGTTGCTGTTGGGATGCTTGCTCTTTTCCTCAGTAGTAGGGATATGGATCCCCAAGTGCCGAGCGTCTTTGAGCTTTTTCTCAGCGTTGACAGCACTTACAATGAACGTTGTCCAGTCCTTGAACTGGCTCTCGCCTATCCAGAGGCTGACTGTAGGGAGCATGTCCTTCCGGCATATCTCCATGAGTGTGGCCTCGGGATTGCCAGGAGGCAACTTTAGTGTGGCCTGACGGAACCTCTTGATGTAGTTTCTCGTTAGTTCCTTCTCTCCCTGGGCGACGTCCATTAGAACAGACGCTTGAAGTCATCGAATGATGAGATGCAGTTATTTTTGAGACTGTAAAACCAATCGAAAGCTACCCCCGCCAATGATCCGATAAAGAGCCTGGAAAGGATAGCGTCGCTGTAGGGTAAATATCCTGTGGTGATCTCAATGTAGCTCATGAAGTGACGAGGGGAGGACTTCCCCTCAAATATGTTAATGTTGAAGGGCTTGTACTTGGGCAGATACGGTGTATCCCTCCACTCTATCGGGTATAGTTTTCATACCCCGAGATCACGGAGTGAGTCCCGATTGCTCATGGAGTCTATGCGAGCCCGAAGTTCTCGGACCTCCCTCCTTGTTTCCTTAGTTTCATGTCACGCCCCAGTCCCAAAATCTATGAGACCAGACAAGTGGCAATGGCCAGCTGGTACGACTCCGTAGGGCTTTCCAATTTAATGGACCCGACGAAGTGCACTTACGTTGTCCATGGTCAAGTGATCCAAGTAACAATCTATTTCTAATATACAACAACTAATTCTAAATCTCAATCCAGGGTAAGTAATCTCAAGAAAGAACGATACGCATCATCAGTCTGCAGCCCAATAACACATCCGTTCGAATAGACCAGAAGAACAATATAGGTCTATAAACACTAGGCTATATAAGCAGAATAAAATGGAAGGAATACAAGACTGAAATAGCTGGAAATGTAAATATACCTGCAATGATGTCCATACTCTATCAGATCAAGTATCCTGCAACCGCACAAACAACCTGGAAGGGAACCAGGTCCTCAGAGGGACGTAACAAGATACAAAAAAATACATGCCATAAAGTAAGTACTGAGTAAATAAAGGGGGGTGTGCTAACCATCTAAGTGAATGCAAATTTAAAGACCTGGTAGTACGCATGGGAATGTGTAGGCTCAGACATATGCTGACGTAATTCACCAATCGTCGGGACTGGCTAGTATATGCCACATATGCCCCCGGTTAAGGGCATTGATGCTATCCCCATCTCCGAAGAGCATGGTAACTCGCTATAATCCCCATCTCCGAAGAGCATGGTAACTCGCTATAATCCCCATCTCCGAAGAGCCTGGTAACTCGCTATAATCCCCATCTCCGAAGAGCATGGTAACTCGCTATATATACTGTAATCCCCATCTCCGAAGAGCATGGTAACTCGAGTATATATCAGGGGGAGGGTGTCCCATACGCCTACTAGATGTCTTTCCCGCCCAATATAGATGTACAAATCATGAAAACGACGTGGACATCTCATACTATGATGCAAGTCTCTATGAAATAAACAACTGAGCTACATACCGCTACACGTGTTGCTCATACTGATGGCCAGTCGCGCATGAGGCACGCGTCCCTACATGAACTCACTCTGTGACGTGTAATAATACGTGTCAAGGCCTGGAAAGTTATATCAATAACTTCACAACTTTAGGTGGGTCTACTAGACACTAAGTCAGATACTACTCCTAACGTCAACGCCTTCGTTGACTGCACCCGAGTCTGCTCGGATGCGCACATTTATATAATTAAATATGTAACCAATATAATTGAATTTAAACAGTACAATAAGGCAAGGTATACTTGTCTGTCCCGGTAGCTGCAAAATCCAAAGCCCTGCTCCTGATGCCTCGGCAGTAGTGTCCAGCAATCCTATATAGGATACAGTAATGTCCAAATTATTCGCTATAATAGCACGACTAGGACACACTGTCCGTATCTACAACTGACACGGGGTCGGGGCTGTATGTATATATAGCTAACACTATTATTTATATATACACTAAAACATATTTAAATATATTAAATAATATATTTATTTATTAGTACAAAAATAATATTTATGTATTATTTAGCAATACACTGGTAATTATGTTATATTTAATAATTACATATATATGTATATAATAGATAATATCCATAACATCATTTATTTATACATATTCATATATAGTATGGTAATTTAAAATATATACATTTATATACATATCAAGTATTCAAATAAAATTAGGGTATTTAAAACTCATGTATATATATACTATGTAGATACATACATTGTTATTTATAAAAATACGTACTTAGATATTTATTTTATATACAAAATATACCAAAAATAGAAATACAGTATATACACAAAAAAAATAATACTTGATTTCCAAAATGTATTTAATATTATAGATATTAAATTATTTTATATTCTTTGTATTTAAAAATAACATACATACATACATACATACATACATACATACATACGTACATATAATATAAATTAAAAAGAAATGATTATAATATATAATATGAAATTTATACAGGAATATAATAAATATAAATACTGTTAAATACATACAATATATTATATAGTATAGAATACGTATAAAAATACGATATCCGTATATATGAAGCTTGCAACTGAAATTTCATGTATAAAACTTAATAATTTCACATAAAATATTATACCTTATTGCTCGACAGGTCGAGGGGGTCGAGCTGGTCGGTCGTCGCCGGCGGGGGTGGCCGGTCGGCGCTCCGGCGAGGCTCGGGGAGGTCGCGGGCAGCAGCAGCAGTCTCGTATAGCTCCCAGCTGCGGGCCCGATTTCACCTCGATGCGGCGGCGGCGGCGGCTGAGATTTTGTGGGGTGGTGGAGGACAGGCTAGGGGAGGCTCCGGTGAAGTATGGTGGTCGGAGGTGCGGGGGTGGAGGAGTACGAGGTCGAGGGGTGTTCGGCTGGGCTGTGCGGGCTGGGGAACTCGGGTTGGTGTGGGGCTGTTGGGGGGTGGCTGCCGGCGGCGTCGTGGCCGGGGTGGCGATGGCCGTGGGTAGGGGAGGGTCCGGCGAAGGGGTCGGGTTAGGGTGGCGGTGACTGGTGGTGGCTGGTGGCGGTGGTGGAGCTCGGGGTGAAGGAGTTGGGGTCGGCTGTATGTTGAGCTCGGTTGGGATTTTAGTATTTAGGGTTTGGATTTTCTCATTTAATGTAGAAATGAAGGTATATGTAGGAGAGAGAGTGAGGGGGGCTGCCTAGGGATTAGGGCCGGCTGGACAACCATTTTTGGGGAGTGGGGTTGTCCATCAAGATGAGTGGAGGGCTAGGAATAGGCCATTCAAATTTGTAGGGTCAAGATGGGTTCTCATAAAGGTAATGCAAGGACATAAAAATGGGGGGAAAATTTAATGCTCACGATTGGTCATGACCATTACTTTTCTCCATGATGGTTTGGGCCAATGAGAGGGGGGCACCTCATTGCAATTTTGCAATTAGGCCCCTGACAATTTGGTATTTGCACAATAAATAGAATTGGGAATTTAATGTAAGCAAACACCATGTTTGGTTTTTCTCATTGGACCATGATGGTGTATGGTGTTTTGTATGAGGCTTGTGGGTGTGGGTGGGGGTTTGGGTTGGATTTGGGTCCAATTTAATTTAGGTTAGGTCTCCACATTAATTAATTCGTAATTAATGTAACGGTGTTTCTAATTTAATTTGGGTTGGACAAGGGTCATTGGTGTAGTAGGCTCAGTGTACAATATTATCGTGATCTGGGTTGGTCAAAACTGGTTGAGGTTGGGTCTCAATTTCGATTGGAACGGACAACGAACGTAATTACGCAAATTTAATAATTTGTGCACGGACGTTTGTAACGACTTTTGTGCGTCTAAAATTAGGCACGAAAATCGGTATCCGGGGTTTGTTCCTGGTTCAATATGATGGGTTTACAGGTCTAGGTCAAATATGTAGAATTTGTTTTAGGGCAACAGCTAAGGTAGTATCCTAAAACAATAAATCATTGCACAAGTATTATAATACTATATATTAAATCTTAATTAATTTAGGTTAACCCTAATTAGGCTAATTAAACTAGTAAACCCTAATTTCTGGTCGAGGGGGTTTACACTTCATCTCCTACCGAAGGCGTCGATGGGCTAGGTAGAAGAGGATCACCGCCCGTAGGTGGAGCGGTCGTATTTGAATCCCCGTTGGTCATAGGGTCCAGGTTTTCTTGCCCAGAGGCCCTTGCTGGCTGGGAGGCCATGTTTGCCTTAATTTCTAGCATTGTCTGGGTCAAAGCTTGCATTGATGAGCTCATCGTGTACATCATGGCTTCAAGCATCTCGAGGCTCTGCCGCTCACTGGGACCTTCATGTTCATCTTCGGCCATGTACACCATCCTCACACGATGAGAAATGGAGGGGTCAGTGGATGTCGTGCTCCCTTTTTCATGCCCTTATAGTGAGTGGTCTTCAAAGAGGGTGGGAGTCGTTATGTCTTCCTCAGATTCGCAGGGGATACTACCCCCAGCGTAGAAGATTGTGTCGTCCTGGTGGGAGTAGCTATCCTCCGGGATCTCGACGTCCGTTACTTGAGAATCGCAGTCTTCTAGGAATGCAGATTATCGCATACTTTCAGGGGGATACTACCCCTATATTAGGTCACCCCAGGTGTTCTGAGTATGAACTACCCCCAGGGGATGACAGCTTCTTCCTTGAGTGGGTGCCTTAGAAGACGCCTTCCGCGGGTGACATCATCAGCCTTCCTGGTAATCACCTTCACAATACGGTAGAAGAGAGCGTCGGACTGGAGGTATCCGACTGCTTTCTTCCCTTGGTGGCGAGAAGCTTTCCAGTTGAGTAGCATTAGGAGAAGGGAAACTCCTCCTTCTTTGATACTTTACCTAATCTTCGGGTTATCGCTGGGTAGGAGCTTTCCGGTGCAGTCGCTGGAAGGCCGACTGCCTGTCTGTGAGTACTGCTGCTTTATTGCAGTAGCAGTTAATAATGATGTTGGCCCAGCTGTGCCTCTGAAAGGGCATGTCGCACGTCGTAGTAGTTTCCTTTGCTTTGCGCTTATGAGTAATCACATCATGCAAATCATACGAAGGGTATTTTACCTTTGCATCCTCTTTGTGAGTCCGGGTATCCCGGGCACACGGATGCGCAGGTGCTGTCTTTGCTCCCTGGCCTGGGGTTCATACACGAATTTGCCCCAAGATACTGGTGGAAGACTATTAAGAGTGGACCTGTCCGTTAGTCCCTGTGGGCTGTACACATGAGTCAGTCTCATACAACAGTCCATTAGAGGCTCACATAATAACTAGCGATGCCTGTTGGCGGACAGTCGTATGAGCAGTTGCTTGAGCTTGATAGACTTGTACTGCCCTGGACTTCCTCATCTTAGCTACCGCAGGCGCGTAGTATGAGGAGTCTAGCTTTGGGTTTTTACTATTCTCAGTGGGTCGCATAGGATCTGCGCAGCAGGAGATACGGTCTAAAATAGAGGTTCTTATGAGGCCTCATCCTTGGCCGCGTAGAAGAAGCTCCACACCAGAACGTCTGGCATCGTAGTATTTTTCTCTACCAGAGTCAGGGTGCTGAACAGTTTCTGCGTCAGCCCTGGATGCCACGTGGATATTGACGTTATGGGTGTTCGTCCGACAACCGTCATTGGCAACAGAGTGGGAGGCTGGAAGCGTCTGCTCCGCAGCTGGGTAGGGCACAGCGGCCTTGGCCACCTACGTACTGTGGGTCCACTAGTGTGGAGTACCCTTTTGGATGGAAGAGGCTGCCGCATAGACAGTGGCCGCATGATGTGCGGTTACTGCAGTTGGGAGAGAGACTGGGAGCGCATACTCCACAGTTGGGTGAGGCTCAACGACCTTGGCTACCCACGTCCTGAGGATCTGCTTGGGCTTTGCTTGCCTCAAAGAAGGACTCGAGTTGTCCCCGGAGAGCATGTCCTCGAATACTTGCTGGTCGAAGCGGACCACCAGCATCTTTTGTATCGAGCCGAGCTTGGCCGCATCGGATTGCGTCACCGACTTCTCAATAGAAGAGAAAGAAGTTCCCAGCAAAGTCACCACCGTGTTTGACATTTAAATCAAAAAAGAGAACTGAGAGAACTAGATTTAATTTAACAAACTAAGAAAGTACAAAGAAGAGTCCTATGAGACAATCTATGTACAAATTTATTTTCTGGGGGGTAACAATGGAGGGTTAGGAGTGTAGCAACTCTCTTTACTCCATAAACGATCCAATGCGGAAGCTCTTCTCTCTCCCTTGAGTGTTGATTCGCAGATAGCCAGCCAGCCCCTTGTCCGGGTCTGGTATCCTACTATTTATGGTCATATTTATGGCCGCAAGGATTTTGGGCTGCATGGATGACGGGGTTTGCCACGTGTCCCCTCTCAACGGAAGGGTGCGACAGCTGTGTACGGGAATCCGTGCTCTGCTGCCACATGGTCATTTGTTAGGATTTTGTTTTTTGCTGAGTATCTGGGCGGTTCTCAACTGTGGAGACGCGACTTGATCAAATGGACACGTAGCCGCTATTTGGTTGGAGAGGACCACTCAGTTGTAACAGCAAGACTTGGTCTGCATAAAATCTGGGACACATGTGGCCAAAGATGAACGGGACGCACAGAGTCTGGATCGTACGGGGCCAGAGATGCATTGACCGCATGGAGTCTGGAATGCACGGGACAGAGTTGTATGGGGTATATGGAGTATGGGAAGCACGGGCCAGAGACGCATAGACCGCATGGATTCTGGGACTCATGGGCCTGAGCCGCATGGGATCTTTTTGCCGTGTTGTGCACGTGGATTCTGCACTATCCTTGGGACATCTACCTCTTAGTTTGTTCTCATCCTTCGAGGTTGTAAGGAAAAATCCTTTTTGTCAGGATTTTGTGTCCGCGGCCATCTTTGTTGTTAGGACGTCATGTCAGGTCGACCTGCAGCCAGTTATCAGGATGCTTGTTTGGATCGCTTGGGTGTCCCTTTTCTGGGTCGCATAGTATCTATGCGGTCCATCATCTATTGAGTTTTATTTGGGGTACATAGACGTTAGGCGCATGGATGCGTCTTTTTCATGCTTCTACAGGGGCGACATTGGTGAGCGAAAGTTGTTAGGTCCTGAAATGATCACGCAAACAGTAGAGGTTGTCAAGCATATTAGAGAACAACTTCAGGTTGCACAAGATAGGCATCGGCATTAGACAAATCAATATCATAGACCTTTAGATTTTTGTGTCGGTAACCATATGTTATTGTAGATTTTTCATACCCGTAGAGTCATTAGATTCGGAGTTCGTGGGAAGCTTAGTCCACGATACGTAGGTCCGTTTGATATTCTTGAGCGGGTAGGCGATATTTCTTATCGTCTTTACCTTATGCCTTCACTACGTAAGGTACATGATGTATTTTATATGTCTTAGTTGCGTAGGCATGTTTCGGATCCAAGTCATATCCTCGATTACTCTGAATTAGTCGATGGTACTGATTTATCTTACGAGGAGCAACCCGTATCCAAATTGGACCAAAGGGATAAGGTGCTCAAGAATCGGACTATTTATCTTGTCTGGGTTGCTTGGGACCATCACTGTCATGCCCCAGTTCCATAGATGAGGAACTGAGTCACGTGGCAATAGCCAGCAGCACACTTCGGCGGGCATCCCAATCTAATGGGCCCGTCGGAGTGCACCTAAGCTGTGAAGTACAATGAATAACCCAACATATAACACATATATAGTGAATCTATATCTCATCCACAGGCAACAGATATAAGAGCATATAGAGGTAATCACAAACTACTAATGTGCAGAAAGGAAATGTCACAAGAAAATGTATCATAGTACAAATACTATAGTAGTCACTGGGGAACAAACCCGCTAGTACAAAATACTGGAATGAAAGTAAGCAATGAGATAACTTAGAACGACATCAGATAGCTATATAGTAATACCGTCCCAAGGATAAAGTCACTACCAGAGATCAGGCGAAGTCCTCGGAGATGACCTCGTCCTCGGCAATGGGTCCTGCTGCTGGATATGTACCCGGACCGTACTCCTCTGGGTAATCCTCCTCGCCTAAACCTGGAAGGGAACCAGGTCCTCAGAGGGACGTAACAAGGTACAAAAATATAGCATGCCAAGCATAACAGAAAGTACAAGTGCAACGATGGGGTAATCTAGCATAACCAACTAAGTGAGACACAGTTTAAAGACAATGTTCGACGCGTGGGCTGTCCAAAATAAAACCGTAGTTCCGGACACGGAAACACACGGGACGTACCGCAGCTCCGGACAAAGAGTCACACGGGTGATACAACTACTCTAGATACAGGATCACTACAGAAATAGTACATATACATATAAAAGTGCGTGCAGAGGAGCCCAAACGTCTAGTAACTGTCTTCCCCTTCCCAAGCGTACAACGATTGTGCGCTGAACTGGAACCTCTATCTAGCAGTCTCTTCGTACAGAAGTAACTATCAACAATCGCGACCCTAAGGTTGTCCAAGTCTCCGGTCATGATGGCAGTATCAGAATACATGAAATCTGGCACGGTAACAGTGTATGAATGTATCCTAGGATATGATATACATATGTACGTACATCGAGGTATTACGAACATCTAGCATTCGTTATGAGACGTTACGACGAACGTCTGCACCCGGTTGTGATCCGGACGCGAAGTAACGATCTTAATCAAACATGCGCACAATGTATATAAAGAAATAATAAATATCTGTAACTAAAATACAGGGTAGCAAGGTACACTTACCTGCGTCTGGCTGCTGATGACGGGGATCCGGTACCACGTCCAAGTCTGCAGGTCCCGTAATACCTAGAAACGAGATACAAGCTCAATCAATAGACTATCACGTAGCAAAAAAAGGATGTGACACACGTCTAATCATATGCTCAGACCCAGCTACAACTCATTTGGACACGACGCTAGAGGGTTGACCAAGGTTGACTCGGAGCATGTTACATCTAATCAAATTAATTATCTGTACAATATCATCAATCCAAACCTCAATCTTGCTATATTCATCACAATATTCCATGGTTCAAAACATGATCCAATCCTCAGTTTTACCTCAGTGTTCACAGATGTTAACATGCACATTGACGTCTCTAGCTCAAATAAATAATTAATATTCTCAGTCCTCAATCACAGTCTCATGATTTAATATTATACCTATTTCACGATCGAGCACCTGCTCCCAATATCCATCAATATTTTAATATCATATTATTATTCAGCAATAGTTTAAAACAGCTAAAACAACAATAACCAATACGCGTTTAATAATTAGGATTTCACCCTAACCGTCTCGTATGGCACTAAAAACCCAATCTCAAATTATAGCACATTCTAACCATCACGCATATATATATTCTATGTCCTCAAACAACTTTATCAACAACTTTCAATATTAACCCAAGGATTGATATCCCTCTACCATTTTATAGTAATTAATCTGCTCCTTGGTAATAATCAATGTTTTAATATCACCATCCTTTCTCAACCATTTAAATGCGTGCATAACATCAAACCCTACTCAATACATTAACCACAACCCTAAATATTAACTAAGCATGTTAACCATCAATGCATTTACATTACCATCAACCCTAACTTAGTATATATAACCCATATTCAAATTAACATAAGAATACACTACAAGGAGAGGGGGAGAAGCTCACCCCGAGCAGCGTGGTGGTGGTGTTGGTCGGATGGCCGAGGGGTCGTCGGAGTATGGTCGAGGGAGTCGACAGCACGGGGGAGTCGCTGTTGAGTGCAGTAGGGAGCTCGGCTGGAGGTGGAGCAGTCGGCAGCGGGCTCGTCGAGTGCCGCTCCGGGCGGGTGGAGGCGAAGGTGGTCGTGGTACTGGTGGTGGAACGGGGATGGCCGAGGGGGGAGCAGCTGGAGTTTGGGGGAAGCTGCTGCAGGTTTCTGATGGTGGCGGTGGCGTTGGTGTGTGGTGGTAGCATTGGTATGCGTTGGTGGCGTTGGTGTGTGGTGGCGGTGATGGAGGAAGTAGAGGAACGACAACACTGGCGGTAAAGGAGGAGGTGGAGAAGTCGCTGGTGTAGAGGGGCTTGGCCGGAGCAGGGGAGTGGGCAGCAGTCGGTGGCTGGAGGGGAAAACTCGGCCGGGTAGTGGTGCTTCTCAAGGAAGAAGAAGAAGGAGGAAGGAAGAAGGAGAAGAAGAAAGGAAGAAGAAGAAATATGGTCGGCTGAAATTTTGAGGAGGTAAGAGAGAGAGGGGGGGTGGGGTTTCCCAAGTTTGGGGATTATGGCCTGCTTGGGAAAGAGTGTGGTGATGAGACATTTTATAGGGAGTTGTGTGAGGGTTGTGTGGTGTGGATGAGCCCCAATTTGAATGGATGGTGAGGATTTGACATGAAGAATTTTTATTCATGGGAGGGGGTGTTGACTAGTCAAAGAATGAGGGTGAGGCTTCTTTATTGGTCTTGACCAATGAGGTTATGACACATATTACAACATCTGCAAATAAGCCCCTTAATTTTGGGTATTTGCACAAACACATGAAATAATGCAAAATTTGTGGGAGAAATGGTGTTTGGTGTTTTGTAGGATGAGGGGGTGTTGTGTGTTTTAATGGACTTAATTAAAGGGGCATTGGAATTAAATTGGGATTAAAATATGATTAGTCAAAGTTGGTATCCCTAATTTAATTAGAATAAATTGTCATGTGCTCTTAAATTAAATGGAGGCACATGGGATCTCAATTGAGAGTGACACAAATGTCATGAATGGTGTAGGCATGGTGTCAGTCTTGGACCCTTTAATTGGTCTGGCTCAACGGGTTGAGTTGGTGTCTCAAAATTGATGACAACGACACAGGTGCACGATACGAAATTAAATAATGGATTTTGGTTACGAAAAATTGTGC
Organism: Iris macrosiphon; assembly: GCA_036927795.1. Lineage (NCBI taxonomy): Eukaryota > Viridiplantae > Streptophyta > Magnoliopsida > Asparagales > Iridaceae > Iris > Iris macrosiphon. The sequence continues at coordinate 69,118,715 of JAYESA010000001.1, forward strand.
AATTAAATTAGAGCACAAGGAATTATGATTTTGAGTGACGGGAAAGTCCAGCGCCTAAATTGGCGAGTCAAGTCAAGAGTGCAGCAATCTGTTGGAAATTATGGGCTGTTGTTGGGCTCCAAATAGTGCAACAACGGTAGGGTGCACCAAGGATTTTATTAAAGACTCAGACATTTGCATCCTTAATTCAATACCTCAAACATCTGCTGCTAAACCAAAATTTTCTAACCCATAACCAGACTATCTATAAAAATAAATAAGGGGGTTTATAATCACTCTCTAAGGGAATCAACGTGGGAGCACGAGAATGATATTCGATTTTGGTACCCGTACCTATTCGATTCATAAAGTATATTCTTTCTTACGCCTTTATATCTCAAATTCTGTGATCAGGTGATTACCTATATGTTGTGATGATTTTGCTTGCATGTGTAGTTTTTAGTAGATTTCTATCGTGCTTGTTCTGACTTCTCTAGCTATTGGTTGGATTCAAATTTCGAGGACAGAATTTTTCTAAGCTGGATAGAGATGTCACTCCCCGTTCCCGATATACGTAATTGGAACGTATTTTATTTTAGCATGGTTACATGTGCATGGAGACTAGACCCATTCTTTGGTTTAATCTATTTTATGGTTCATTTAGTGGGTTGGTTTAAGTTATGAGAACCCTTGCTTCAACCCTCAACCATACCATATATAACCCAACCTTTTCTTTCTCTCACTTCATTACTTTATTTCTTTCTCTCTCTTGTGTTTTCTCTCCCATTTTCATAGGCAAGTACACATTGCATAAGAAATAGAAAATTTCTCCATATTATTGTTCTATTATGTTTGTTGTGTATTTTTAGCACTTTTAGAACTTGGAGTTTTCTGTTTTTGTAAACCCCCTCGACCAATTCAGGATTATTTGGAATTAAACCAAGATACTAGGATTTATTTGGAATTAATTAGGATTTATGTGCGTAAATTATACGTCTTAGTACACCTTGTCGTTGCTTCAAGGTTGGAACATCCCACTATGAGTAACTTCCACCCGAAGTCGCGAACATCTTTTAGACGTACCAGACTACCCCCCTGACCATTGTGCAACCTTAGATACTGGCCAATGCGTCTCGTTTTAGCCATACAACATTTCTTAAGAGAACACCTTGTATTTATTAATTTAATTAAAGTCAAGGTCAAGTTCACCTTAAACAAGCCCGATCAAGCCCACCTTGCACTCTACTACGTGGACCAGCCCCCCCAACAAGGCACGACAGGCCCACACTCGAGGCCAACCCATAACCTCCATCACCACATATAAATACAAACCTTCTCATGCAAAAACCCTAAAAAACCCATCATTCACCATCCCCTTCAAACCCTAGCCGACCTCAGCCATCCAAACCGAGCTCTCCCCCACAACCGTCGGACACCCGCCACCGTCCACAGCCCGCTCCCGACCGTGTAAACCCCCAAAAATTTTTAGATTTAAAAAATGAATTTTCTAGAATTTTTGGTGATTTTTAACTGATTAAATTAATTATTTTCTAGTATTAAGTATTTTTAAATGTGTTTATTAGATATTAAAATATTATAAAAATAATATTTTTGGGTTTAGAATAAAAAATTAGACATAGGGTAATTTTCTTGGAATTTATTTGACCCTGGAAGCATTTTTAAAGACCTAAAAACTAAGTTTTAAATAAACCAATTAACCCTAAAAATAAACCCGGTTTATTTCATAATAAACCGAACCGAACCGGATCGGTTTAACCGAACCGGACCGGTTTAACCGAACCGGACCGGTTTAACCGAACCGGACCGGTTTAACCGTCCTCGACCTATAAAACCCTTCTCTCCGCCGACTCCACCACCATAGCCACCCACCTCTGCCACCCTTGCCGGAACCCTAACCCGCTGCCACTACCCTAGCTCCGCCGCTCCGCCTCCCTCAGATCTCCACCGCCCTCGCCTCTGCAGCGCCTCAGCCACCCGGAGCCGACGAACCCCCCACCGTCTAAACCCTCCATCTCTGACTGCCCCGCCTCGCAGCTCCTCGATGACCCCGCTCCGCCGTCTTCCCTAGTGCCGCTGCCACCATCACCGTCCAGCGCTGCCGCCTCCGCCTCGCCGTTCTCCCTCCCGCAGCAGCTCCGACGAGCTTCCCCCGACTCGCCAAGCCGCAGCAGCCGCAGCGCCTCCGCCAGATGACCCAGCCCTGGCCAGCGCAGCCTCCCAGCTCCGGCGAGTCTCCGGCGTGAAGACTGAAACCCTAACCCGGACACAACCCGGACACAGCACAGTGTCGAGTCACTTCGCGGACACGAGAAATCTCGGTTTCACGGAGCCCTGTTTAGGTAACCCGTTCTCTCTCCTCGTTGCCCCATTTTCTGTTCCATCAGTTGTGACACGAACCCTGCGTGACCCTCTCGATGCTCGTATAACCCGCTCGGTGCGTCGCGTCCTGTGGCGAGCGCGAACCGCGATCCAAAAATAGGAAAATAAATACCCCATTTTCTTCCAGAACTGAGTTCGTCCTACCAAATGAGACGACTTGGTCACCTGCGGTCTTCACCGAAAGATGCGTGCCATCGATACGGACGTGTAGAATTTTGCAGAAGTTGATTTGGATATGCGTGCACACCGAAATCAACGGATATCCGCTGACAACGCCCTATATCCGCCTATTCTTGATCTCGCTGTAACTTAGTGTACACACGTCGGATCGAAATAAAACTTACGCCATCAGACTCGTAGCTATACGCTGGTCCTGTGACCCAAGTTTGGTTCGATTCTGAGAACGTTGACAAAATCGCGTATCATGGGCCCCGCGGCTCCACTTGACGGGCAATTTTGTGATCGGCTCATAGGAATCCAATTCTGAAAGTTTCGTTGGGTTCGTATCATCGTTCTGGACTTGTGGACACTAAGTTTGATGAATTTGGAGACCATAGGTTCTGACACATTTTTTGGTGCAAGACGGCCCACATGTGGACCCCGCTTTGACCTGAAAATGTTATTTTTGCCCCTTTATCCAAATTGGACTCAAGGACAGGCGTTTCTAGCTATTTGATATTTTCTGAATCTGAAGGTGATGTCTATTTCAGCAACTGGAGAAGTACCTGTAGAACCAGCTGAAACCAGGGCCGCAGTTGGTAACCAAAACCCAGGCAAGTGTACCTTACCATAATTGTAGTATATTGATTCATATTATTCTCTTATTTTATTCATTGTTGTACATGCTTAACCTATGATCGTGTGACTTTACTTAGCGTCCGATTAATAGTCGGGTGCCAACACTGTACGCGGCGTTGTGTATTGTCACCTAGACATGGATATCATAACCTTTTACATTCTCGTACTTGCCTTATCAAGTACATCATAACCCAGGACACTTGACACTATTCATGAGATAGAATCTTTCTGAGATATTCAAGGTGATTCTGTATAGGATACAGATTTTATGACATAGATATTTTATTCATAGACATTATATGACTTGCTGCATTAGTTTTAAACTTTTGTGTCATGGACATGAGACGTGTGATTACATTGGGTTGGGAGAGACACACAGGCTACAGGCTGATTATATATATAAAATTACTATTATTGTGAGGCTCAAGACTCTAAACCTGAGCTTGGCCTATTACGTGTTATTACTGCTACCGGCTCCCCGACACAGAGCTTGTAGTGGTCACAGCCTGAGTACTGGTGACGCTCTTACTTGTATTTCACATAGATGGTTACATATTTACCCTATTTATTTCATTTACTATTCTACTGCATTTATTTTGGCATAAGTTATTTTGTATCTTGCTATGTCCCCTGAGGACCTGGATCCTGATTATGTCCCCAAGAAATTAGCAGACGAGATCGATCCCGAGGTATACAGGACAGGAGCATTAGTAGGAGCAGGAACAGGAGCAGGCACTGGAGCAGTACCAGATCCAGTAGACGAGTGATCCCCGAGGATATCTTCTGAGTATATGCTTTATCCATACTCAGTATTTGTAGTTATTATCTTTATTTCTGTATCTTGACAATTGTATCAGACTTGATTATCGGGTTGTTCCCCGATTTCATTACTTGTGACTTGATGATGATGTTTATATTTCCTTTTGTTGATATTGATATATTCATTCTATGGATGAGATTAGTAGACCTTATTATTTTATTACATCTTAAGTACGCCCCGATAGATCCATTAAATTGGGTTTGTCCATCGGTGTGTGCTGCTGGCCATTGCCACGTGTCTAGTCCCTCGATATTTTGGTACTGGGGCGTGACATGGTTTTTGTGGTGGCCCATGCAGGTCAACGACTAAATTATTCGATTTCAACTTAGGGACCGAGCAAGCCTGCAATAAGAATAGGATAAGTTTTAGGATCTTATCCACTTGCTTGAAACGTTCTTGATATCTATATCGGATTCAAATTTATTTCTTGACTTGCATCCTGCCTTGATTCCTGTACGCCTCTTATTGTTTATTTTGGATACAGAGAAATGGATCCACAAGCCGGCGATGAGACTCATCCAGGAATACCACAAGGTATTGTAGTTACCCACGAAGATGAAGCGATACCAGTTGACAAAGGTCAATCCTCACAACAATGCAGTTAAGCAAGTCAGCATGCCTCGAGAATCCAGGAAGATGACGTTCCACCATCGACGCAGTTTGCTCCACAGATGCCTACCGTTCCACAAGGGCATGCTATGGACGAACAACAAATATTTTGAATATTCTACGTGATGATGCAAGCCCATCAGAAGGTTCATCAAGAAGCTCAACCAAACCAAGCGAAGAATTTTATCGACAGATTTAGCTCTGAGATACGAAAGTTAATCAGCTCCGTTGTAACTACCTTAGACGCGAACATTCTTGCTGCAGCACGACCCATAGAGTGCATCACAAGGATAGAGTCCAGCCAGAAGCGGACGTATGCATCAGCACCAGACCAAGCACAACAAAAAAGAGTTGCAAAGTGACCACAGATGAATCCACCACTTGCACTAGTCCTTCCTACTTGTCACTGCTATGGCTAGGTAGTCCATTTCGCTAAAGAATGCCGACTCAGACTGGGACGATGTTTATCTTGTGGATCCAAAAAGTATTCGGTAAGGGATTGCTCTGAACGTCGAGAGAAAGCATTGATGATTCATCAACCAACCACATCAGCACCAGCCGGGGCACCACATAAAAAAATTGCAAAGAGTTCTCACCTGCACTAGCCACCCCGAGCATCTCCGCAGGCACTGTCGATCTGTCAATATTATCGTAAGCGAGGCCATATTGAGAACGAGTGCAGACGCAAAAGGAAATTATGTTTAGCTTGCGGATCCAGTCAGTATTTAGTGAAGGAATGCCCCGAGCATCGAGAAGGAGCACCAATGGTAAACCAACAAGCGTTACCAGTACCAAGGCCAGCTTATCCAGTATTGGGAGAACCACAAATGGAAGTTGAAGAGTCATACCGCTAGCTCCAAGAGGGTATCAGCCGAGGCCACCCTTGGCACCACAAGCAGCACTCTTCCAGCAGGCTCAACAGCAGCAGAGGAATCGACCGCAAGGACGTAAACAAGCTCCGTCGATGACCTTGGAGGACACACAGACTCGTGGAGTAGCTAATGCGCGTAAGTGTTTCGTAGTTATCGTTTCTAGTATTGTTTTAGCTCATGCCTGTTGGTTCGTGACCTTAGCCTTGACCTAGTAACTTTGAACTTGCTAATAATTGATAACCTAGAATGTTTTATAAGTGATAACCTAGTTTTTCTAAAACTGTAGTTTTCTTACTAGATTTCTTTCATTCTGGAAATTGTATAACTTCTATTTGCTTAGGGAAATAATTTTTCCTATGTGTTATTCTTAAAACCCTCAACCTTGATTCTTCTTAATAGTGATGTACTTCGAACAATGTTTGCAACCGTGTCATCTCTGTTGACCGATTATTCTTTGATTGCTAGGATGCAATCCTCTTAAGGAGGGTAGATTGTAAACCCCCAGAAATTTTCAGATTTTAAAAATAAATTTTCTAGAATTTTCGGTGATTTTTAACTGATTAAATTAATTATTTTCTGGTATTAAGTATTTTTAAATGTGTTTATTAGATATTAAAATATTATAAAAATAATATTTTTGGGTTTAGAATGAAAAATTAGACATAGGGTAATTTTTCTGGAATTTATTTGACCTTGGAAGCATTTTTAAAGACCTAAAAACTAAGCTTTAAATAAACCAATTAACCCTAAAAATAAATTCGGTTTATTTCATAATAAACCGAACCGAACCAGACCGGTTTAACCGAACTAAACCCAATTCCTTATTGGGTCGGATCCGGGCCCAAACCCAAACCCGACCAGACCCGAACCCGACTCGTTCCTCAGTTACTGCTACAGTAACGCCCCCCCCCCCCCCGCCGAACCCGCCGGCGGTTGCGAAATCCGGCCGCCTTCCTCTACCGTAACCGCCCCGTCTCCTCCGCCCGTTATGACCCCCGCCTCAGCTCCGCCCATAACCGCCCGGCCTTCTCCGGCCGTAACCGCCCATCCTCGACCTATAAAACCCCTCTCTCCGCCGACTCCACCACCATAGCCACCTACCTCTGCCACCCTTGCCGGAACCCTAACCCGCTGCCACTGCCCTAGCTCCGCCGCTCCGCCTCCCTCATATCTCCACCGCCCTCGCCTCTGCAGCGCCTCAGCCACTCGGAGCCGACGAACCCCCCACCGTCTAAACCCTCTATCTCCGGCTATCCCGCCTCGCAGCTCCTCGACGACCCCGCTCCGCCGTCTTCCCCAGCGCCGCTGCCACCATCACCCTCCAGCGCTGCCGCCTCCGCCTCGCCGTTCTCCTTCCCGCAGCAGCTCCGACGAGCTTCCCCCGACCCGCCAAGCCGCAACAACCGCATCGCCTCCGCCTGACGACCCAGCCCTGGCCAGCGCAGTCTCCCAGCTCCGGCGAGTCTCCGGCGTGAAGACTGAAACCCTAACCCGAATACAGCCCGGACACAGCACAGTGTCGAGTCGCTTCGCGGACACGGGAAATCCCAGTTTCACGGAGACCTGTTCAGGTAACCCGTTCTCTCTCCTTGTTGCCCTATTTTTTGTTTCGTCAGTTGTGACACAAACCCTGTATGACCCTCTCGATGCTCGTACAACCCGCTCGGTGCGTCGCGTCCTGTGGCGAGCGCGAACCACGATCCAAAAAAAGGAAAATAAATACCTTATTTTCTCCCGGAACTGAGTTTGTCCCGCCAAACGAGATGACTTGGTCGCGTGCGGTCTTCGCCGAAGGTGCGTGTCGTCGATACGGACGTGTGGGATTTTGCAGAAGTTGATTTGGATGTGCGTGCACACCGGAATCAACGCGTATCCGCCGGTAACGCCCCGTATCTGCCTATTCTGGATCTTACTGTAACTTAGTGTACACACGTCGGATCGAAACAAAACTTATGCCATCGGACTCGTAGCAATACGCTGGTCCTATGACCCAAGTTTGGTTCGATTCTGAGAACGTTGACAAAATCGCGTATCGTGGGCCCTACGGCTCTACTTGACCGGCGATTTTGTGATAGGCTCATCGAAATGCAATTCTGGAAGTTCCGTTGGGTTTGTATCATCGTTCTGGACTTGTTGACACTAAGTTTGATGAATTTGGAGACCATTAGTTCTGACACATTTTTCGGTGTAAGGCAGCCCACATGTGGACCCCGCTTTGACCTGAAAATGTTATTTTTGCCCCTTTGTCCAAATTGGACTAAAGGACAGATGTTTCTAGATATTTGATGTTTTCTAAATCTGAAGGTGATGTCTATTTCAGCAACCGGAGAAGTACCTGCAGAACCCGCTGAAACCAGAGCCGCAGTTGGTAACCAAAACCCAGGCAAGTGTACCTTGCCATAATTGCAGTATATTGATTCATATTATTCTCTTGTTTTATTCATTGTTATACATGCTTAACCTATGACCGTGTGACTTTACTTAGCGTCCGATTAATAGTCGGGTGCCAATATTGTACGCGGTGTTGTGTATTGTCACCTAGACATGGATATCGTGACCCTTTATATTCTCGTACTTGCCTTATCAAGTATATCATAACCCAGGACACTTGACACTATTCATGAGATAGAATATTCCTGAGATATTCAAGGTGACTCTGTATAGGATACAGGTTTAATGACATAGATATTTTATTCATAGACATTATATGACTTGCTGCATTAGTTTTGATCTTGCGTGTCATGGACACGAGACGTGTGATTACATTGGGTGGGAAGAGACACACAGGCTACAGGCTGATTATATATATAAAACCCCTATTATTGTGAGGCTCAAGACTCTAAACCCGATCTTGGCCCATTACGTGTTATTACTACTACCGGCTCCCCGACACAGAGCTTGTAGTGGTCACAGCCTGAGTACTAGTGATGCTCTCACTTGCATTTCACAAATATGGTTACATATTTATCCTATTTATTTCATTTACTATTGTACTACATTTATTTTGGCATGAGTTATTTTGTACCTTGCTATGTCCCCTGAGGACCTAGATCCGGATTATGTCCCCAGGATTAGCAGACGAGATCGATCCCGAGGTATACAGGACAAGAGCATTAGTAGGAGCAGGAACAGGAGCAGGCACTGGAGCAGTACCAGATCTAGTAGACGAGTGATCCCCGAGGATATCTTCTGAGTATATGCTTTATCCAAACTCAGTATTTGCAGTTGTTATCTTTATTTTTGTATCTTGACAATTATATCAGACTTGATTATCGGGTTGTTCCCCGATTTAATTACTTGTGACTTGATGATGATGTTTATATTTCCTTTTGTTGATATTGATATATCCATTCCGTGGATGAGATTAGTAGAACTTATTGTTTTATTACAGCTTAAGTACGCCCCGATGGATCCATTAAATTGGGTTTGTCTATCGGTGTGTGCTGCTGGCCATTGCCACGTGTCTAGTCCCTCGATATTTTAGGACTGGGGCGTGACAGACCGCCTCACCTGACTGCTCCCGACCGCCTCACCTGACTGCTCCCGACCGTCCACAGCCCGCTCCCGACCGCCTCACCCGACTGCTCCCGACCCCCACGACCGCCTTATCCCGACGCCGCCCGACTTATCCCGACTGCTCCCTGACTACGCCCGTCTCAGCCCGACGCCACCCTAGCCGCTGTCCAGATCCCGACTGCCCCCACCACCCGCGAGGCCGGATCAGTCCACTTTGACCGGAGCCACCCTCGTCGGAGGGAACAGCTGACCAGCGAGCGCACCCCCTCGCTCGGTCGATCAGGTACTCATTCGTGGAACCCGTCTCTCTTGTGTCCTAGTACTTCTCCTTCGTGTCGCCGTGTCGATATGGAAAGGTATTAATAGCTTATAAACCTAGTTAATATTTTATGCATGGAAGTGATTTTTAATTAGATATTAATTAATGAATAGTTATTCTAAATAAATGATCAGTTACCAGGGACAGGTAATTCATTAGAAACACCTGGATATAAATCCCAGTATGATTGAACATGGAAAATAAAGACAGGTGTCAGCTCAGAACCGAAATCATGGATGACCCATAACTAGATAATTATTGCCTCGAGACGCCTGTTAACCGAAGACATAACACGTGTACACCCTAGCTACGTGTATACGTGACGCTGTACTCGAGCAACAGTGAACTCGCGACAATATTCAAGAATAGCGTCTTAATTGTATGAAGATAATGCGTAGTATCTGATGTCTGTATTGTTGTGTTATATTATATGTCTAGGGTTTTTGGATCAGACAAGAGATGCTACCAGAGCAGGCTTTTGACATTCACCTCTTGAAGACTCAGGCAAGATACCTTGCCATATTTACTGTCTAATTTAAATTATGCAAATGTTGTATTGTATGCTTGTTGCTTTGCTTTATACAACTGTGCGCGTTCGAGATTGTCTCGAGTGCATTCGACAGATACGTCGATGATTAGTATACATTGACTTAGTCATTAGCAGACTCACCTCATTGGATGATACCCTGTTATCTTCTAAGACCTGACACTTTACACGTATTCATAATGACAAATCTCATGTTGGGATGGGAGTTCGCGTGTTCGACTAGCTATCGCCGCGTGTGACATGCATCACGGTTAGATAGAAATTCAGGACTATTTTAGGATAGAGACTTGGCATTTAGATAAGGGGGTATCCGCGTCGATTATTTGACTTGTATATCTATATTGGGCGGGGAGGACGACTAGTAGGCATATGGGATACCCCACTCCTTTACACTGATACCGCACTCGACGGAGTGATACGGACGTATTTATATATTACTGATACCATGTTCTGTAGAGTGTTGGATTTTACTAGATGACATTGCAGATACCTCACTCTATAGAATGTCAGAGGTTACTGTATTCCTGCACCCGTGTTATAGGGGGCATGCGTGGCATATACTAGCCGGTTGCCGCGACTGGTAAATTATGTCAGCATATGTCTAGCCTACACCTTCCCATATACTCACAGTTGTCCTCACATTGCATTCACTTAGATGGTTAGCACACCCTTTGTTGTATTTATTTTATTAAGTATTTATATATGGCATGTCTCTCTGTAACTTGTTACGTCCCTCTGAGGACCTGGTTTCCTTCCAGATTTGGACGTGGCTTTCTACCCCACAGTGTACGGACCCGGACAGGAGACGAGATTCACTACCACAGAGGAGCTAGAGGTTCTACCGTCAGAGTTTCCGTGATCAATTGGTAGGCCTTCTGGCTGGATTGGGTGCATCATTATCTAGTCAGCCGATGCCCTAGTCATTATCTTTTATATCTTATTTCAGTACTTTATTTCGTCTTAGTAGTGGGTTTATTCCCACCAGACTTTATTGGTTGTACTATGATATCTTGAGACTGGTATTTATTCATCCAGCAGTTTATTTAGTACTTCTTGCTCTTTATTTGTGTATGAGATTAGATTACCTATTATTGACTGATGTTGGACATGTTAGTATTATAGGACAGCGTAGCACCCTTCGTGGATCTATTAAATTGGGATATCCTCGGAGACGTGTCAGCTGGCTATTGCCACGTGGCCTGGTCTCGTATATTTTGGGACTGGGGCATGACATGGTTTTAGTGGTGGCCCATGCAGGTCTCAATTTTTGACTTTTTCGCTTATGGTATGGTAACATGCCCTGCGAGCCTGCAATATGATAGAAATTATTAGGTCTCATCCACTTTTGATTCGTCATTGAACTCCCTTCATACTGCTTCTAAATATCTGTATCATGTTTTCTTGATTCCATGCTCTTTTAATGAAGACCTATCCCTTGCAGCAAGATGAATTTGCACAGTGGACGAGGAGCGCATCGTGCCGCGGTGCCAGATAACACCACTCAAGGAGAGGAGGTACCCCAAGGGTAACCCCCGCTACAGACCCCGCTGATACATTGGCACGAGATATCGCAGGGCGATCCTACGCCGCAGCCTGAGGGACAGACTTCCCAGACAATCCCCACGCAATATTATGAGGGCCAGACTTCTGGAGCTACACCGATGCCGCAGACGGAGTGGCCGACATCTGAGGAGACGCCTACTGTATAGCCAGAGATTCTACTACCACCGCCTCCACCTTATCCACCCCAGATGCCACAGCTAGATGGCCAGCTACAGATGCTTCAGTTCTTCCAGACAATGATGCAAGCACAATGGCAGCAGACAGAGACATTGAGACAAAGTCTGATGACAGTACTAGAGAGGACACCTTTCGCAACACTAGTACCAGCACCTCCACCAGCCCCGACAGGTGGCACTGTTAGATGGTTCCGACAGATGGGACCAGATACTTTCTTGGGCAATGAGACTGCCGAGCAGATCTCCGATTGGGTCGCTAACACCGAGATGCTACTAGAGGCTTCACAACTGTACCCCGACCTTTGGATGACCGCAGTGAGGGCCCAACTGAAAGGCAACGCCCATTACTGGTGGGATTCTATTGAACACAACATAGGGCTAATTAGGTAACTAAAAGTGGTAGTAACATTGGGGGGAACAATATCCCGAGATTATGCCAACGAACCTTTCCATAAAGATTTATTCTAAGTGCGCTATCGGCTGGCCACCACAAATACTGTATATTATCTGCTATAGTGGAGTGCAGTATCTGACATATTATTATACCAAGCCACTGTTTCACAATAGGAATACTCGAACTGCTAATACCGTATTTTTAGCGCAGTGGCCCTATGAAAAACTAGTGTATCTCGTGAATACCTATTTTATTTATCTATTGGTTCGGTTAGCTTATGTTCGGTACTGGCGTGATCCGAGGATACTTATTATGAATTATTTCTGATATAACCTCAGACACAATTAGCAAGCCGTACAAGTGATTGGCCGATATAAAGAAAATGGACTTGGTTGTGATTGTATTATTCAGTTAGTAACCTCGAAAAATGGACTATCATATTGTGATGGTTCAACCTTTGTCCTTATTTGGTTGTAGTATTGGGCCTTTGTGCTAGGATATACCATAGACCTAAGTTACAATACTGAACCTATGTATTATTATTTTTTCTCGGGTTTTTGTTTCTCTATTTCGTGCTTCATTTGTGGTACGTATTATTTGGGGTCTATCCCCACTGGTTTTGCATGGACTGGTTTTGAGCCAGCACTCGAGGATCCATCGTATCTTTCCTCAATTCATGGTGCGTACCAGGAACATGGTCGCCGGGGATAGCGAGTGGGTTTTCTACTTCTCTGCTCATCATTGAACATTTACTCCTTTTGGGCATTTAGCCACCGCTAGCTGTTAGTTGACTCGTCTGGACATTAGTCTCCTTACATGATTGTAATTAAATTAGACTACAGCTGATCACTGTCATATACTTTTGTTACTCTTCCATATTCTTATTTTGCACAGCTGGTCTCCAGAATATTTTGAGAAAGCATTTGGGATGTCTTATTGCTTTATCATATATGCTCTATGCTTACTTCTTCTTGTTTGAATGATTGAGACATAGAAGTTCATAACCCAAGGAGACTTGATTGTAGCATGCACCCCCTTGTCTTATATAGTCGTGATCACCGTACGACGTATAACACCTTGTACGGGGTGTGACACCTACTATTCAAACTGCTGATGTTGTTGCACTACCATCTGATGCAGCTGGGTGGCCATCATTCCCCTGATTATCTTTAATAATTTTGGGGTATCAAGCGCTGCTGACACTACTGGCACTAGTGGGGAAACCAGAATCTCTGGTATTTGTTGTTCAATATTCTCTGCCATTGCCTCGACCACTGGCTCGATCCGGATATGACCTTGAGAAGGTACTACCTCCTGCTGGTGAGCCATGGAACCCTGCCATGCTGGCAATTCTGTCACTCCTGTTGCTCCAGCTACTTAGGATAGATAAGCCCTAAAGAAAAGGACACAAGACATCAAGAACAGGGTGAGAAGAAACAACGAAGCAAACGGTTCAATAGTTCAAGCTTGGTATTCAAACAAGACGAATTCAGGATATCAAATGGCACATATTTGATTGAGACTCCTATAACCATGACACCCGACAAGTCTGAAAGACAGACCGTCATGGGCCACCACTAAAACCTTATCATGCCCCAGTACCGGAATACATAGAACAGGGGTATGACACGACCAACTACGAACTGCGGAGTACACTAGAACCCCAGGGTATCACGCCCCGGACCTGTCCGGGCCGCCGCTCCGCCTTGCCCCGCCCCCATATAGCCGGAATTATCGAACAGGGCATGAATCACCGTGCCTCGACGCACCGGACGCGAATCACCGCGCCCGTCCTACGGATGCGAGGAAGGGATTTAGTGTGTGGCCCGCACGAGTGTATCGGGGACGTGATGCCGTACGAGCCTGGGGTTGTGCCAGCACAAGGCCAATCGTTTAAGTTGATAGTTGGCTATCATCGCATCAATCGAGTAAGTAGCAGAAAGGGACTTATTGCAATATAATGCATTTAGTCAACTGAGTATTCGGGACAATCGAGGCAACTTGGGTTCCTTTTGCAAAGGCATTCGTTCCATACATTATGCCCCCTTATACGATAACATCTCAGGACACAATCGAAACCAGGATTCCGGGTCTTAGGGACTGTGGCACGCCTATCGCTCCCTCGGACGATCCAGTACCTACAAGCAAGTAAATTATTGGTGGGTCAGCACTTTATACAAGTACTGGTGAGATAAAACAACTGAACAGAAGCAAGCATTCACTAAAACCAACACTAAGTAATCATATTATAAAATATTACATTACTAGTGATTTCTTGTTTTACCTAGGTTCGTTTCATGCAGTTCGCTAGCAGAGTCATATTATATTATTTGGAAATATGTTTGGAAACAGAGTTTCATATTGAATATGCAAGCAAGCAAGCCATTCGTTCATGTTTCAGGGTGGGCGCAGCGTGTCTCGTGAGACTCCAGGGTCAAATGCATAGCTAGACACACATGCACGATCTTAGGGGCAGTCCTCTATCCAAGCCAACACAATGACTTAGCTATATGCAGGGCGGTCCCCGAGTATCTTAGTATCGGCAGCTGGTTATACAGCATACCAATGACTCTTTATCTGATGCTAGAGGCAGCTGTGATTCATGGTTGCTTTCCACTATCTCTGTAGCAGCCGTGACATATGTAGTTCAGCTCTCCACCAATAGCCATTGTCCGACCGCATGCGAATGCATGGAACACTATCAAATAAACTCTAGTATGCAGACGAGACGAACCATCAGAATAGTTATTGTTGTTGCGGGGCAATCTGACTTATCACTTGAACACATTCAGTCACAATATGGTTCTCTCGAAGCATAGACGATAGTGAACATGTTCATGCACTGTAGGAAAGCGTTTCAGGATTCTCGTTTAGCAGACTTATCATTTCAAAGACAAGCTAGGTAAGTTCGTTCATTAACATGCAAGACAGGTTCTATCATTCTCTTATGAAAAATATTGCAAGCAAAAACTCAGGTTATTATTAAGGCGTGCAAGAATCGGAGACAAAGTTCTTCCCACTCACCTGATACATAATGCCGACGCGGAGCGGGGCATTACATACTTACCAACCAACAAAAAATTTTGTCCTCGAAACTTCAAGGATAAACTTCTCGATATTTCGAGCAGCGATAGTGCCATTCCTCGCCGTACTCAATCAAAACAGTCAAGCAATTCAAGTTTAGAAAATATTTGCACTTTAAGAATATCTATGGAAATATTGTATGGAATGCTCTATTGTAATAACATATCGATATAACTCAGAGTCATAGCAACGGATTTTGGGCCAGAAGATCGAATCCGCTCTGATACCATTTTGTCACACCCCGGACCCGCCCGGGCCGCCGCTCCGCCTAGCCCCGCCCCCGTATAGCCGGAATTATTGAACCGGGCACGAATCACCGTGCTTCGGCACGCCGGGCACGAATCATCGTGCCTCGGCGCGCCGGACGCGAATCACCGCGCCCGTCCCGCGAGTGTGAGGAAGGGATTTAGTGTGTGGCCTGCACGAGTGTATCAAGGATGTGATGTCGTGCGAGCATGGGGTTGCGCCCGCACAAGGCCAATCGTTTAAGTTGATAGTTGGCTATCATCGCATCAATCGAGTAAGCAGCGGAAAGGGACTTGTTGTAATGCAATGCATTTAGCCAACTGAGTATTCGGGACAATCGAGGCAACTTGGGTTCCTTTTGCAAAAGCATTTGTTCCATACATTATGCCCCCTTATACGATAATATCTCGGGGCACAATCGAAACCAGGATTCTGGGTTTTAAGGACTGTGGCACGCCCATCGCTCCCTCAGATGATCCAGTACCTGCAAGCAAGTAAACTGTTGGTGGGTCAGCACTTTATACAAGTACTGGTGAGATAAAACAACTGAACAGAAGTAAGCATTCACTAAAACCAACACTAAATAATCATGTTATAAAATATTACATTACTAGTGATCTTTCTAGTTTTACCTAGGTTCGTTTTATGCAGTTCGCTAGCAAAGTCATAATACATTGTTTGGAAACATGTTTGGAAACAGAGTTTCATATTGAATATGCAAGCAAGCAAGCCGTTCGTTCATGTTTCAGGGTGTGCGCAGCGTGTCTCGTGAGACTCCAGGGTCAAATGCATAGCTAGACACACATGCACGATCTTAGGGGCAGTCCTCTATCCAAGCCAACACAATGACTTAGCTATATGCAGGGAGGTCCCCTAGTATCTCAGGATTGGCAGCTGGTTGTACAGCATACCAATGACTCTTTATCTGATGCTAGAGGCAGCTATGACTCATGGTTGCTTTCTACTATCTCTGTAGCAGCCATGACACATGCAGTTCAGCTCTCCACCAATAGCCATTGTCCGACCGCATGCGAATGCCTGGAACACTATCAAATAAACTCTAGTATGCAGATAAGACGAACCATCAGAACAGTTATCGTTGTTGCGGGACAATCCGACTTATCACTTGAACACATTTAGGCACAATATGGTTCTCTCAAAGTATAGACTATAGTGAACATGTTCATGCATTCTAGGTAAGCATTTTAGGATTCTCATTTAGCAGACTTATCGTTTCAAAGAGAAGCTACGTAAGTTCGTTCATTAACATGCAAGATAGGTTCTATCATTCTCTTATGAAAAATATTACAAGCAAAAACTCAGGTTATTATTAAGGCGTGCAAGAATCGGAGAACGAAGTTCTGTCCACTCACCTGATAAATAATGCCGACGCGGAGCGGGGCATTACATACTTACCAACCAACAAAAAGTTTCGTCCTCAAAACTTCAAGGATAAACTTCTTGATATTCCGAGCAGCGATAGTGCCATCCCTCGCCGTACTCAATCAAAATAGTCAAGCAATTCAAGTTTAGAAAACATTTGCACTTTGAGAATATCTATGGACTTATTGTATGGAACGCTCTATTGCAATACCATATCGATATAACTCAGAGTCATAGCAACAGATTTTGGGCCAGAAGATTGATTCTGCTCTGATACCATTCTGTCACGCCCCGGACCCGCCCGGGCCGCCATCCGTCTTGCCCCGCCCCCGTATAGCCAGAATTATCGAACCGGGCACGAATCATCGTGCCTCAGCGCGCCAGACGCGAATCACCGCACCCGTCCCGTGGGTATGAGGAAGGGATTTAGTGTGTGGCCCGCACGAGTGTATCAGGGATGTGATATCGTGCGAGCCTGGGGTTGCGCCCGTACAAGGCCAATCATTTAAGTTGATAGTTGGCTATCATCGCATCAATCGAGTAAGCAGCGGAAAGGGACTTATTGCAATGCAATGCATTTAGCCAACTGAGTATTCAGGACAATCGAGGCAACTTGGGTTCCTTTTGCAAAAGCATCTGTTCCATACATTATGCCCCCTTATACGATAATATCTCGGGGCACAATCGAAACCAGGATTCCGGGTCTTGGGGACTGTGGCACGCCTATCGCTCCCTCGGACGATCCAGTACCTGCAAGCAAGTTAATTATTGGTAGGTCAGCATTTTATACAAGTACTGGTGAGATAAAATAACTAAATAGAAGCAAACATTCACTAAAACCAACACTAAGTAATCATGTTATAAAATATTACATTACTAGTGATCTTTCTAGTTTTACCTAGGTTCGTTTCATACAGTTCGCTAGTAGAGTCATATTACATTGTTTGGAAACATGTTTGGAAACAGAGTTTCATATTAAATATGCAAGCAAGCAAGCCGTTCGTTCATGTTTCAAGGTGTGCGCAGCGTGTCTCGTGAGACTCCAGGGTCAAATGCATAGCTAGACACACATGCACGATCTTAGGGGCAGTCCTCTATCCAAGCCAACACAATAACTTAGCTATATGCAGGGCGGTCCCCGAGTATCTCAAGATCGGCAACTGGTTATACAGCATACCAATGACTCTTTATCTGATGCTAGAGGCAGCTGTGACTCATGGATGCTTTCCACTATCTTTGTAGCAGCCGTGACACATGCAGTTCAGCTCTCCACCAATAGACATTTTTCGACAGCATGCGAATGCATGGAACACTATCAAATAAACTCTAGTATGCAGACGAGACGAACCATCAGAACAGTTATCGTTGTTGCGGGGCAATCCGACTTATCACTTGAACACATTCAGGCACAATATAGTTCTCTCGAAGCATAGACGATAGTGAATATGTTCATGCACTCTAGGCAAGCATTTCAGGATTCTCGTTTAGCAGACTTATCGTTTCAAAGACAAGCTAGGTTAGTTCATTCATTAACATACAAGGTAGGTTCTATCATTCTCTTATGAAAAATATTGCAAGCAAAAACTCAGGTTATTATTAAGGCGTGCAAGAATCAGAGAACGAAATTCTGCCCACTCACCTGATACATAATGCCGATGCGGAGCGGGGCATTACACAGGGTGCGGTCAAGGCTGTAAGAAGACAATATGGTTCATACTACAATCACGTCACTTAGGGTCTCTGAACATCTATGTCTTAATCATTCAAGTCAAGAAGTAATAAGCATAGAACATATAAGATACATCAGTAAGGCATCCCAAATGATCGATCAAAATGCTCTAGAGTCTAGCCGTACAAAAATATTTAGGCTAGCAGAGTATAAATACTGTACATGACAGTATGTCAGCTGCAGTCTAAATAATTACAGTCGTGTAGGGAACTAGTACCCAGACTTCCTGGCTAATAAGTGTCGGTGGGTAAATGCCCAAAAGATATGAATGTACAATATAAGTGGGGAAGAATGAAACAACTCGTATCCCTTAGCGACCATCCGTCTGGTACGCGCCATTTGTCAATGGAAGATAAGCTGGATCCTTGGGCTCTGGCTCTAAACCTAGTCATGCTAAAACAGTGGGGTTAGACCCCAAGTAGAAAGTACCACAAGAAATTATGAAAGAAGAAACAAAAACCCATATCTAGCATATAATGCAAGAGCCAAGGATCATTAGCACGTGCCCCATCATAGAAACAATACGACACTAATACACCAAATAAGAATAAGTAGCGCTATATTATATCGAGATAGAGTATGTCCCATGTGTTAGCTTTGCTTGAGCAAAAGCTCAATTCCCTTCTTTCCTTTAGTCCCACATCGGATGGGCCAACCCCTCCTTGTGTGTATATATTAGTTCCTCTTCATTGCTTTCTTAAAGATGTTGTATGGGGAACCCCTCAGGCCACACGCACACGCCACCGCCGCCGCCCGGCCCCGTTCGGCTCAGTTCGGTTCGACGCACGTAACGGGTGCGGGTACGTGTCCACACCTGCGGGTGCCGAATGTTGATCCAGTTTACTCTTCGGGTTTGGGCTGGGATCCAAAAATCTTTTTTGCTCCCCTTTATTTTTGAACTGTTCAAATTTTGAATGTTGAGACACTGTCCAGATTCATTGAACCTTGCCACAGCTCCTTTTTTGACAGCCTTTCTTCCACGTTTTATTTGCTCCTTAATGGCCTATTAATGAGCCATTAAGTATCCTGTCTGTGGCTGGGTATTGGCTTCAGCCTATTTATTTGGTTCCTTCTCCTTCATTTTTCTCATAGAAAATAATCTTACGTCAAAACTCTCTTTCGTTCCTCTTCCAAACCAAATTCTAAACTCCAAAACCTTGCTCTGGGCAGAGCTAAGTTCGGTCTCTCTTTCCGAGTTGTGTGCGACGAAGAGAACCCGGTAGTCAGGGGGTTTTACCACTAGGAGCTTCCGAGAAATGTCTGCACATAGACCTCGGATAAACTCTTAGGGCAGTGCTTCGTGTACGACTTCCCCGGAGGCCGGTAATAATTTTATTTCTTAGTTCCCTGTTCTTTGAAAATAATATATATCTATATTTATATTATAAATACGGTTAACAATCTAAGAGTTTATCCTTTTTAGCTACTGCTTCTAATTTTTTTCTTCAAAAGATATTTCTGGCTACTGTTGCTTATTACAACAAGAACGAATTGTGATTACTGTAGGTACATATATAAAAGTTTTGTTTTGTAAACAAAATAATAGAACAAATTACTTGTTACCAAATATAAAAGCATATTTCCTACCAAATTTGTTCACATTTTAATACTGTAGCATATCTGTTAAATACTAGCATATTTGATTGTTAGCGAATTATTTATAACCTCCTAACATACTATAGCACATTTTGCTACATACCAAATAAACTATAGTGCTGTCATTCTAAATAAATACTTGTCAAAATTGATTTTTAATTGCTGATAGCACATTACTTGCTATTAAAATAGTACTGTAGCAATTTAGTACATATTAATTGTTGGTAGCAAACTGATATAAATATAAAGTTACTGTAGCATGTTTAATTTTTAATTGTATTGCCAAAGAAATATAGTATTAATTTGTATTGCTAAAGCAAGTTTATTATTTATTTTGTTTATAGGCATATTTGGTTGTGTATTAACATAACAAATTATGTTGTTGGCTCACTCTATTTGTCATATTGTTAATTCTAATTCCTTTAAACAATTTAGGTCAAAATAAATAGTTAAAGTGAAACTGCAAATCTTTTTGAGTCTGGATTCTAAAAGTAAAGATCAATTTGGGAACAAGCCGAAAGGGTCCTTCTGTCAATCGGGTGTAAATAGTCCTAAGTGACACGGTATTTAAGTGTCTTCGGACCACCGCTAGCTGGGAACCAGCCCCTACAACTAACTCAAATCAATCTAAAGTTGATAGACTCAAGATTTTAAGATTGATTAGCAAAATCACTTGAACTATTATTCTAAATTATTGGACATTGTTATTGAGTAATTTCGTATCTTTCAGACTTTCCTCATTTGCAACCATGACTGCCAAGGATGAGACTTTTACTGCTAAACTTGCAAAATTCAACGGGACTTTCTTTAAGAGATGGCAAAGTCAGATGAAATTTTGGCTCACTACCTTAGGATTAATCTCAGCCATTGATGGTTCCACACCAATCACAAATGACTCTGATGATACTGAGTCTGACATAGGTGTATCCAAGTTCTCTGGTTCTTCTAGACCCAAGACCCCTAAGAAAATAGACTACCATTGCTTCCATAGAATTCTAAGTGCTTTTTCTGAATCACTATATGACATATTCTTTGAATACAAAAGTGCAAAAGAACTTTGGGATGCCCTAGAAGATGAATATAGCTGTGATGATGCTGGAATTAAAAGATTTAATTCCTCCTCATTCAATAGATACTTTATGGTAGATAACAAACCTATAAATGACCAAATACATGAATTCCAAGAATACCTTAGGCATATTCAAGCCAAAGGCACTTTCTTCTCTACTGAGTATAAAATAGCCTGCTTAATAGACAAGCTTCCTCCTTCTTGGTCTGATGTCAAGAAAGACCTCATTCATACTCAGGGTGACCTTACCTTTGCTCAAGTCCTAAAGAAAATTAGAACAGAAGAACAAATTAGGCTAAGGTCTAACCCTAAGTCTGAGTCTAAAGCTAAGATAAACCTTGTAGAATCCCAAGGTAAACCCAAGCCTCATTATCACCACAAACCCAAAAGGAACCTCTTCAAGAAGAAGCATAACCCTCAGCCTCACCACCAAAACCATCACTACCATAAACCAAGAACCTTTGGTCAAACTCAGGATTAGAAGAGATTTTGTTTTGTGTGTGGTAAAACAAACCATATAGCCACTAACTGTTTCCATAGGAAGAAGGAAGCTGTCCAGACCTCCTTCAAAGGGAAATGTCCTGCCAAACCCGAAGAAAACATGCTTCTTAACGGCTCTTCTAGTTCCTTCAGGTCTGTAAGCTATCAACCCTTAGTCAATATTTCTTACCATTCTGACGATTGGTGGTTGGTTTCTAGAGCTAATGTTCATGTTTCCTTTGATCGCTCCTGTTTTTCAAACTATCAAGAATCAGGTGGAGGTGGTGTAACTTTAGGAGATGGCTCAGCGGCACAGATAATAGGAAGAGAAAGAATAGATCTAAAGATGACATCAGAAAAAACTCTGACTCTTCATGATGTGTTACATGTGCCGTCTATCAGAAGAAATTTAGTTAGTGGGTCTCTCCTTGTAGCTTCAGGGTACAAGATTGTTATGGAAGCAAATAAAGTAGTATTTTCTAAGAATGACTCCTTTATTGGAAAATATTTTGTAAGAGATGGTCTTTTTATTTTGAGTACCATGAATAAAATTTTAGATCCTTTCTTTGTTGCTTCAAATATAGAATCCTCAAATGTATAACACAGTCGATTAGGTCATGTGAATCTAGGTTCCCTAAGAAGGATGATGAACTTAGATCTTATTCCTAAGACTCCAATAGATGATAAACGCAAGTGTGAGATCTGTGTTCAAGCCAAACATACTAGGCTACCTTTCAAATCTGTAGAAAGGAACTCTGACCTTCTAGAGCTAGTTCATAGTGATGTGTGTGACTCAAATAGGATTTTGATCCGAGGTGGTATAAAATACTTTGTTAACTTTATAGATGATCATTCAAAGTATTGTTATACATATCTTCTCAAAACCAAAGATGAAGTTCTAGACAGATTTAAGGTCTATAAATCTGAAGCTGAGAACCAGTTAGAGAGAAAGATTAAGATTCTTAGATCAGATCGTAGTGGAGAGTATACATCAAATGATATGACCAATTTCTGTGAAGAACACGGAATAATACATGAGGTAACTGCTCCATATTCACCATAGTCAAACGGAGTTGCTGAAAGGAAGAATCGTACCCTGTTAGACATGGTGAATGCCATGCCCCTCAGCTCAGGTGCTCTCGATAATTTATGGGAAGAAGCTTTATTATCGGCCTGTTACATCCTTAATAGAATCCTTAGTAAGTCTAATGATAAGACTCCCTATGAATTATGGAAAGGTAGAGCTCCTAGGATCTATTATCTCAAAGTTTGGGGATGTCTGGCTAAAATAGGAATTCCTGAACCTAAAAAGAGGAAGATTGGACCTAAGACTGTAGATACTGTATTCATAGGATATGTCCTAGATAGCAATACCAATAGATTTCTTGTTACTCACTCAGAAGTAAAAAAAATCTCTAACAATACTATTATAGAAGCAAGAGATGCAGTTTACTTTGAGAATATATATCCCTTTAAAGATAGAATTTCTCCCTCTTCCTCCATCTTCTCTCTTGTTCCGTCCACTAGCTCTCATGCTCAAATATCTAGTTCACAACTCGAACAAAATATAGAACCTAGAAGGAGTAAAAGAGAAAGAATTGAAAAGAACTTAGGAGAAGGTTTCTTCACTTTTTTAATAGAGGGTGATCCTTCAACTTATGAAGAAGCAATATCTTCTCCTGATGCCCCTTTCTGGAAAGAAGCCATTAACAGTGAGTATAACTCCATCATGGAGAACAATACTTGGTTTCTAGCATACCTACCTTTAGGTAGTAAATCGATAGGTTGTAAGTGGATATTCAAAAAGAAACTTAGAGCCGATGGTACCATAGAGAAACACAAGGCTAGATTAGTAGCCAAAGATTTTACCCGGATAAAGGGACTAGATTATTTTGATACATACTCTCCTATAGCTAGAATCAGCTCTATTAGAACCCTTCTAGCCTTAGCATCCATTCATAATATGATAATCCATCAAATGGATGTAAAGACAATATTTCTGAATGGGGACCTAGAGGAAGAAATCTACATGGAGCAACCTGAAGGTTTTATTGCTAAAGGCCAAGAAAAGAAAGTTTGCAGATTAGTTAAATCTCTTTATGGTCTAAAGCAAGCTCCCAAACAATGGCACAACAAATTTGACATAATCATCTCAGAATATGGTTTCGTGCCAAATGAGTATTACAAATGTATATACTCCAAAATTTTAGATAAAAGTTGTGTCATCCTATGTTTGTATGTAGATGACATCCTTATTTTTGGATCATCACTAGAACTGATTACTAATACCAAAGCCTATTTATCCAGCCAGTTTGATATAAAAGATCTAGGTGAAGCCAACTTGATTTTAGGCATGCAACTGTCCAAATACAAGGAGGGCTATACTCTATCTATAGCACACTCTATCGAGAAAATGCTAAGAAAATTTAAGTTTTTCGATAAGAAACCTGCCCTTACTCCTTATGACAGTAGTGTTGTTCTAAAGAAAAATGAGGGTTCTCCTATGGAACAACATAGATATTCTCAGATGATAGGTTCTCTCATGTATATATCAAACAGGATCAGACCTGATATTGCATTTGCCATTTGGAGACTAAGTAGATATACTAGTAACCCAAATCAGTTACACTGGATAGCATTAAAAAGAGTATTTAGATATCTTAGGGGTACTCTAGATTATATATTGCACTATACTAGACACCCTGATATCATAGAAGATTATTCAGGCGCAAACTGGGTAACTGACTCATATGATGTAAAATCTACTAATGGATATATTTTTACTCTAGGAGGAGGTACAATCTCCTAGGGCTCATGTAAACAAACTATCATTGCTAGGAGTACAATGAACTCTGAAATGATAGCCTTTGACACTACATGTACAGAAGCCGAATGGCTAAGAAACCTTATTATGCATATACCTGTTTCTATTAATCATGTTCCTGCAATTTCTATAAACTGTGATAATAAATCTGTTATGGAACTACTAAAGCATGATTCTATGAATGCTAAGATGAACAGGCACCTGCAGCTGCGCTTCAAGTCTATAAAGAGCCTATTGGGCAAATATGTGGTTCTTGACTATATAAAGTCAGAAAAGAATCTTGCAGACCACTTGACGAAGGGTCTGTCTAGGACTTTGATCCTAGAATCATCGAGGGGGATGCGGTTAAGCCTATAAGTAAAGTTACCAGCAGTGGCAACCCAACCGAGTCTGACTGGAGATCCCAAGAAGCCGGTTCAATGGGTAGGAACAAGCTGGACTTAGGTGACTTTTATGGAACACTGACCCAAGATTAAAATCTCATTATATTTTGCCCAAGTGGTTGTACATGCGTACAATGATTCCCCATCCCTATGGTGACAGTGTTCTTGAGTGATATGGTTAGGATGAGTTTTAAAACTCTTAATAGGTCCAAGCTGATATGCGGGGTTGAAACCTATCACCAACCCTTAAGGACTTACCTATATGAGAGGTCGTGAAGGCCGCGACTATAGGACAGGGCGATCCCAGACAACTCTCAGGAATTTGGAATTAGTACAACCAAAGGCGCCACCCGTTAGACCCAGAACCTCTAGCGTACTATGTGTGTTATTTTTCTGAATCTGGTGAAAGAAGTCTGATTCAAGGCATAGTCCATCAAGCACTTCTTCAGACAAAGACAATAGTCACTAAGTGAGATTCAAGGCTGTAGTCCATCTCATCTATACATAGTATATACCTGCCCAGAAACTCTTTCTTTTAATTTCTCTGTCACTTCTACTTCGGGACTTGACCTTTTGGGGGGGGGGGGGATTGTTAGCTTTGCTTGAGCAAAAGCTCAATTCCCTTCTTTCTTTTAGTCCCACATCGGATGGGCCAACCCCTCCTTGTGTGTATATATTGGTTCCTCTTCATTGCTTTCTTAAAGATGTCGTGTGGGGAACTCCTTGGGCCACACGCACACGCCGTCACCGCTGCCCGGCCCAGCTCGGCTTGGTTCAGTTCGGCGTGCGTAACGGGTGCGGGTACGTGCCCACACCTGCGGGCACCGAATGCCGATCCAGTTTACTCTTCGGGTTGGGGCTGGGATCCAAAAATCTTTTTTACTTCCCTTTATTTTTGAACCGTTCAAATTTTGAATGTTGAGACACTGTCCAGATTCATTGAACCTTGCCACAGCTACTTTTTTGACAGCCTTTCTCCTATATTTTATTTGCTCCTTAATGGCCTATTAATGAGCCATCAAGTACCCTGTCTGTGGCTGGGTATTTGCTTCAGCCTATTTATTTGGTTTCTTCTCCTTCATTTTTCTCACAGAAAACAATCTTACGTTAAAACTCTCTTTCGTTCCTCTCCCGAACCACATTCTAAACTCCAAATCCTTGCTCTGGGCAGAGCTAAGTTCGATCTCTCTCTCTTTGAGTTGTGTACGACGAAGAGAACCCGGTAGTCAGGGGATTTTACCACTAGGAGCTTCCGAGAAATGTCTGCACATAGACCTCGGATAAACTCTTAGGGCAGTGCTTCGTGCACGACTTCCCCGGAGGTCGGTAACAATTTTATTTCTTAGTTCCTTATTCTCTGAAAATAATATATATCTATATTTATATTATAAATATGGTTAACACCCTGATCATAGACAAGCTAAAGATTATGTATCATAGCTTTGGATCATAGCCTATCGTAGCACAATAGTCCAACCCCAAACCAAACAAGGACAAGGGTTGAACCACCATACCACGACAGTCTACGACCCTAGACTACTAGCAGAAGAATACTATACAAACAAGTCTATTTATGATCGGCCAAGCAATGTTATGGCTTATTAGATGAAGTCTGGTTATACTGAGAATGCATATTATAGGAATTCTCAGATCATGCTATGATCGAGCTGGGCTAGCCAGGCTAATATAATCATGTAGCACGTAGTATAGGCACCGGTCCCTCATAAGGCTATAGTGCAAACAAATTATTAATATCATGTAGTACATAATATAATCGTATATTGTACTTTACTATTACAGATGATATATAGTATCCGGTGGGGGCCAGCCTGACACTCCCTGAACTAATATTCGAAAGAGGGATGTCATGCATGATCTCGAGATTTCGTTCCCTCCTAATGTTCTACATATTTAGTTTCCTTGTTAGCCCTAATATTAACTGGGATCTCATACCATAGTCACATGATCATTCCTCCTTAGATGTCGTATATAAGTACGTCCATGCTAGGTACGAATACACATTGTTACTCAAGAGCTCAATCTAGATAACCTAAGCGTGATGTAACAATCAATAATCTCCTAGCCACGGTATGGTTACTGGCCAACTACTATGTCCGTGCAAGGAAAGTAATCACATAGCACGTATTATATATCACTGAGCACGTAGCAGGATCAAGTGTCACGTCGGTACACGAGAAATCGGGTAGCAAACTTGGTGCATACATGGGTATCAGTACGGATACAAGTAGTCAAGTCAGGTACTCATAGTAGGCCAATCAAGTCCTCTATCTCTCGTAATCATGTAAATTATGCCCAGCGCATAATCGATGCTATGATGGCCAATTATTACATGGTCTAATTGTACTAGATGTTCTATCAAGGTATCTTAGATATCAGTCACTTATCCATAAAAATTGTGTCATTCTAATCATCAAGCTCATTGTTCATCCCCCACAT
The DNA here is from genome assembly GCA_036927795.1 of Iris macrosiphon. Taxonomy (NCBI): domain Eukaryota; kingdom Viridiplantae; phylum Streptophyta; class Magnoliopsida; order Asparagales; family Iridaceae; genus Iris; species Iris macrosiphon. Next base: position 69,145,959 of record JAYESA010000001.1, read on the forward strand.
ACTAGGGTCAAGACGGGAAATAGGAATAATCGAGAGGAAACAAGCAATCTAAACAATTTAGCCAAATATATGCATAGGGTTAAAGTATGCACATAATACAACCAAGCAGAGGTCACGTACAATTGGCCAAAAACCAATAGTAGCAGGTTGTGCGTATTTTCATGCAAAGCAAGCCCTTGAAAGAGTATGCACACAATGTCAGGGAAAGTTCCTTAAAATGTACGCGAACAAAGAATTATAGGCCTATAAAAGAAAAGTGTGCCAACAAGGAAGTGTACGCCAATCCAAGGATAATACACTAGAAGGCAAAACACACAATCCAAATAAAGCACATAAGTCAAGAACAGCCAAAACGAGAACACGTAAATTGAGGACACAAAAATTTAAAAGCACAAAAGTCAAGGCTCGTCCATCAAGGTAAGTACGGAAACCAAAGGTGCGCCACCTAAAGTTTCGACATATTTTCTTGGTGGAGGAAGATACTAAAAAAGAACGCACCACAGAGTGTGCCCGAGGCTTTCTTTTGGGAATGTACGCCCAAAGGTTTCTTAAAAAGCCCTTGGCGTACTTTTCCAAGAGAAAGAAATGCTATACAAAAGTACGCATGGGGGGGTGTTCTGCATAAAAGTAGGCCCATATCAAGGATGAGCGCATTTCCACTCGAGGGAGTTTCTCGTGCGCACTTCTCCATAGAGATTGTTCTTCTTCTCGGGTCAGCACCCATAGTGAGTATCAAAACTTATTTTGTGCATAGAACCTCCATTAAAGCTCTAATTCTAGTGAAACAAAAATCTAAGTCAAGTAAAATCCATTCCTCTACAACATGAACCAATTTGTTTTAAAAAATTACTAAGATTTGGGAAATCATTATCAAATGAAACCCATAGCTATAATTAGATCTACACTATTCTAACCATTAAAATTAAAAATGTCAAGTTCTAAAGATGTAAAGGAACACAACGTGCATATGATAGACTAATAATATAAAAGAAATAACAAGAATAAAATATGCATGATACATATTTCTTCATTAGAGCAAGATATACTTGCTTATGAAGAAAGAAAGAAAGAAAGAAAGAAAGAAAGAAGGTAAATGAATGAGGAAAGAGAAAAGAAAAGAGTATATACAGTGATAGGGGTTAAAAGTTAGCCATTAGATCATGTCATGATTAATCCTTGTCGCCCAAAAAAACCCATAACCCAACTCAACCAAGAACACGGGTTGGGTCTAGGCCACCAGGTAGTCAAACCAACAAGTCAAATACACACACAATGTACGCCGGGAACGAGGAGCGACACCAGCATATAGCAGATTTTGGAAGATGATTTTTTATTATTGAGTGTGGTTACAAATGGCGATAAATTTTTGGAGTATTGAGGCATGTTATAACTAAAAAAGTATACTACCAAAGTAAATAAACTAGAGTTTCGATATGTACCTGACATAATGTCATGCCCCAGTTCCAAATATGTAGGACCGAGAATACGTAAGTATGCCAGTCGTATGTATATGGCAACTCTAATATATAAAAACCATAATACATACGTATGTTGTATATGAATAACAATTCACAAGTAGTATATATATATATATATATATATATATATATATATATATATATATATATTTATCATAAGTCACAGGCAATCTATATCTCATCCACAAACACCAAATAGAAATGAATAGCCAATCAACTATATAACTGAATCAAGTACAGAATACTTGATAAGAATAATTAGTTGGGTGGAGACAAATCCACTACTAAACTAGAATAAAAATAGAATCTGACCATTTAAATAAATAGACGAAAAAGAGTAGCAACCTAATAAGTCTATCAACTACGAGCCAAATAATATCGAAGAAAAAAGTGCCTCGAAAGAAAATGAAGTAGAAAGTCCTAGTCCGTGCTCCTACGAATAGTCATGATTGTCTACACCTAGGGAAATATCTAGATCCAGGTCCTCAGAGGGACGTAACAAGATACAATAAAAGTATGCTACAATATACTGAAAATAAACATCCAAAAAGGTCTTATAACCCTTCTATATAAAATATACTTTGAGGACAACATTCTAATGACGATCTTTCGATACATACAGGTGCTACTCACATAGTGCTCATCTGAGTCACCCACAGCCAACTAGAGGAAAGTAAATAAATGCAAGACACGCATAGCGCTCTGCTGAGTCACCCATGGATAACTAGAGAAAAAGTAAATAAACAATGAGAGCCCCTACGCTAACAATTTTCCTTCCCCCCATGTTCCTATACATGTCGTCTCCACAATACGAAGATGCCTCTAAATAACTGCTAAGTCTTCTAGCATACAATTCTATTAGTAGTTTTTCTCTATCGCACGTCCTATACGTATTGCCGACCGAACAACGTGCAAGTTTTTCTTGGACACGTAATTTTATATAGAAAAATAAATAAATAAAATAAGCAAAAGATAATAAATATCCAGTAAATTGATGTAACTAAACAGTATTATGGCAAGATATACTTACTTGAAAATATTTGGTGTAGTAATGACGTCCAAAAGACAACCATAAGGAACTGGAAGATACGGACTCTGAACTAATGTCTCCAGATGCTATAATAGATATCACCAACGTTTCCAGAATAAGCGAGATAGTCAAAAATATTATCCTTTCGTCCAATTTGGACACAGGAGCAAAACAGTAATTTTGGATAAAAGCGGGGTCCACATGTGGTCCACTTTACACTGAAAAGCATGCCAAGGCTAACATTCTCTAAATAGAAAAAATTATATGATAACCAAATTCTAAATGATGATACGAACTTAATGGTATATCCATTTTTGGATTCTGGTGAGCCGATCACGAAATCACCCGTTAAGTTAGACCAAGGAGTCCACAAAATGGCGATCCGGTCAACGGTCTTGGAATTGGACGAAACCCGGGTCACAGGACCTGCGTAATGCCATGGATCCTATGACGTAAGTTTCGTCAAATTCCGACGAGTGTGCACCAATTAATGGAGAATTTTCAAAAGAGGCCGATATAGAAATTTTTGACGGATGTGGGTTAATTGCGTCGCACACGTGTCTGAATCAGGTTTTGTCGAATCCCACATGTTCGTGTTTGCTGTATGCGACTTTCGGAGCAAATATCATGCAACGAAGTATGCCAGTTTGGTGGTACAGACCCCATCTCGTAAGATTTTGGGTTTGAAAAACAGATTTTTTGTCGACTTCTAACAGAAATAACTCAACGAATAAAGCAAGTAAATTAAAACTAAAAGAAGGGTTTTAATCCTGGATATATTTTCTATAAGTCTCTTTAAATAGATTTAAAAATATTAAATGAGTTGGTAGAAAACTGGACACGAACAAGGGTAGTTGGACTGTTCTAAGCAGTTTTGAAATCATATTTTTTGTCAACTTTGAGTCGACTTTTCTCTCAAACCAGGACACCAAAAATTATTCTACTTTAAGGAGTTCGTAGAGGGTTATGTATTCTACACGTACGAAGAGACTAATCGAAAAAAGATGCAAAAATGAGGGTGATATTTCACTTAGAAGTAGGGGGTCGGAACTGTGTTACGTGCGGTGTCAAGCGACGATTCCGATACTGAGCGGCGACGGTGCAGCGACCACCGGCTGGGGGGTGGTCTCCGGGGTAGCTTGGAGGTTAGGGAGGAGTTTGGTATAGGGCACGAAGGTTTGGAGAGAAGATGAGGCTTCGGGAACTAGGGTTTGTATTTATGTCTATTTATATACATGTAGATGTGTATATAAGGGGGGAGGGGTCGGCTGTGTTGTTCGCATATGTGGTCTGAAGGGTTTAGTATTAAGTGAGTGGATTGGTATAGTATTAGGGTTAGGGGTTTAATTAGGATTAGGGTTTTGTAATTTGTTTTCTCTTTTTTTTTCTTTTTCTTTTCTCTTTTCACTTTTCCTTTCTTATATAAGTATATATATATGTGTGTGTGTGTGTGTATGTGTGTGTGTGTGTGTGTGTGTGTGTGTAAATTTAAAATCTAAGACAATATATATCTAATAAAATTAAATATAGAAAAAAATTATAACACATTAGTAAATAATTATACACTATAAAAATATTTTTGGAAAACATTTATAGTTATAGATAAAAATTTATATACTTAAAATAAATTGAAGAACTATATTATCTAATTAGCTAGGTAAATAAAAAAACCAATAACTAAATAAAAATAATAATAAAATTGTAAAAATAAAATTATGGGGTTTTACATTCTACCCAACTTACAAGAATTTCATCCTCGAAATTAAAAATAAGACACAAGTCTAAAAATAAGAGAAGACAATAGGAAGATAAGGGTTTACTATGAATTATCATATCTTAAACTTGGAAAGGAGAAAATATAAATCATGCATTAAACTCTAAGGGTCTAGTTATTTCAAGAATTTTTGGGATGCTTGCCTTGAATCCTTTAACCATTTTTTTCCATATCCGTCGAGTATCGTAGTCTAGTACTGCCACACCACAGACCTATATGGCTGCAATAGTTTAACTACTCTGCCTCGATCACCTGGTTGCAGCTATCGCTACCACGCCAGCGATTAGTCATGGTTATCAGATGTTGACAAATGTCTTCAATTCTTTCCTAAGATCGGTCTAAGGATTTGGGTAGCAATTGAGGTATTGACTAACTTTATAAAACTATTTGGAATTATAAATTATTTCAACAATTCAACAAATTTCCCGTTAGACTAAATAATGCTACTCATGGTCTAAAACAAATTAATAATAATAAGTGAATATATATATATATATATATATATATATATATATATATATATATATATATATATATATATATATATATATATTGGTTGTGGTAGGAATTCATCTTTTTAGTGATAATCCTTAATAAAACCATTCACATAACTATTGATGTTATAACTAACAAAAGAAAGTGGTGAGATTGAAATAAATCAAATGATTCAAGATGGCACAAAAATATGCAATTATAATATAGATGATTGAGCATGGGACAAGATTGACAATGGATTTGGAAGAGAAGATGAGTAACCCAAGGGAATGAGGTATTGATGGAAAAGATAATATTACTACTGCTACTCGTGTCATCTACCAATTTCATGGGTATGCCATCTAGTTAAAATATTAACCTATCCTTATAGCTGCTAAACCACTATGTGATTCTACATCTATCTATACTCCTTAAATTTTGTGTCATAATGGGGGGGGGGGGTCATGATCATGTAATGGTAATGTTAATAATAAGGTCATACCTGCATTTATGGCTTTTATGTTTGTTCCTCTACAGTCACTATACTAAATATTTGTCTAAGTATCTGGTTGACTAAATGGGGTATGGACCTCTAAAACTCTATAGTCTAGGTAACCATATCTTCTTACACTAGTATATATTTAGTATCATTCAATTATACTTCATTAATGGGTCATAAGGACTATGGGATACTAGGTCGTGAGGCATGCTACCCAACTTATAAGATTTTAACTAATAGTGTAATTGACCAATGGAGCATATATACCTAGTATAAGTCATCTTTCTAACCTCGATCAAGCACGAAAGAAAAGATAAGATTTATGTTTGTGAAAGGATCAAGCAAGATACAATTCAAGCAGTCAAATGAGAATTCAAAAAAGAATTCAAAGGAGGTGATTAAATGTGTGGATGGGATCCTATACTCTAATCTTATTTGCAGGCTCGTATCGGCACAGTTACGTAACCGATACAATATGCTTTGACATGTATAGGCCACCACAAAAATATGTCACACCCCAGTCCCAAATACATAGTACCGGAAATACGTAAGCATGCCAGCCGTATGTATATGGCAACTCCAATATATGGAAACCATAGGACATACGTGTGTTGTATAAGAATAACAATTCACAAGTGGTATATATATATATATATATATATATATATATATATATATGCAATCTATATCTCATCCGCAGATACCAGATATAAATGAATAACCAATCAAGTATATAACTGAATCAAGTACGAAATACTTGATAAGAATAATTAGTTGGGTGGAGACTAATCCACTACCAAACTAGAATAGAAATAGAATCTGACTACTTAAAATGAATAGACGAAAGAGAGTAATAACATAATAAGTCTATCAACTATGAACCAAATAATCTCAAAAGGAAAGCTTCTCGAAAGAAAATAAAGTAGCAAGTCCTGGTCTGTGCACCTGCGAATAGTCCTGATTGTCCACACCTAGGAAAATATCTGGATCCAGGTTCACAGAGAGACGTAACAAGATAGAATAAAAGTATACCACAATATACTGAAAATAAACATCCAAAAAGGTCTCATAACCCATTTATGTGAAATGCACTTTGAGGACAACATCCTAATGAGGAGATCTCGACACATACATGTGCAAGACTCACGTAGTACTCATCTAAGTCACCCACGGCCAACTTGAGGAAAGAATAAATGCAAGACACTCGTAGAGCTCTACTGAGTCACCCATGGCCAACTAGAGGAGAAGTAAATAAATAATGAGAGCCCCTACGCTAACAGTTGTCCTCCCTATCCCATGCTCCTATATATGTCATCTCCAAAACACGAAGATACCTCTAAATAACTGCTAAGTCTTTTAGCATACAATTCTATTAGCAATTATTCCCTATCGCACGCCCCATACGTATTGTCGGTCGGATAACACGCAACTCCATATTCTATATGAGACTCACAACTCGTGTAACACAAGTGTCATGGCCGAAGGAGATATAAAGATACCTCACAATCATGGGGTGGTCTCGTATATCTAAGTCAAAATACATAATAAAAGTAAAAGACAAAAAGATGACACACTCCGTCGTTGCACCCAAGTCTTTATTAGATGCACAATTTTATATAGCA